>JAQZBX010073673.1:0-14874 GCA_029593785.1 Cabassous unicinctus | reverse complement strand
ATTTTAAACCATACACTTTATAAATTTTGATGATATTTACCATGTCCTGTGTCCATCACTCTATGGTAATGAAGAACATTTCTCTTGACCACTAAATACCCCCTGTTAGATCAATTCTATTCCTCCCACCCCATCCCTCCAGGGCCCACAACAACCCCCTGGCTTGACTCGTTGGATGACAAGATTCATAGTTACATGCAACAAAAGGTCTTCACACACTGGTTTGTCCTCCTCTATTAGGAACTGCCCTTGCTCTTGAGAGATTCCCAACTGTCTATTTCTGAACAAATTAGTCTTCTCAAAGATGGGAGTCCAACCCTTTCCTGCTCATTACGTGGGTCTCCACCCACTGATGCAACACATTATGACAGAATGAACACTCACACACTCTCTAGAAGCCTACTTCAGGTACACCATGTCCCAAATGCCCTCACAACCAACACCCTAAACCAGTGACCCGTCCTTGTCATTTTTCTATAAGAGCTTTCCCACCTCTGTACTTTCAACCTCATACCCACAAATCCCCAGTGTTCATCTTGTCCCTCTCCCATCCTTCCCCCCAGTATCCTAGACTTCTGACCCACCCTTCCCAATCTACCCACCTGTCAACCATGCACCAGCTAACCCAAAATATCACTACCCTCCTCTCCTATCCCTTCAATGCACAACTACACTCTATCACTTTACTATAGATTACATGCATATGGATGATTGCTCACAACCTTCTCTCCTCTTTCTGTTTTTTGTAAACCTATCTTATAGACAATAGCTCTCTGAGATTGCTCAATTTCCTTAATTTATATCAGTGAGCTCATGTACTGTTCATTCTTCATGCCTGGCCAGCTTCACTCAACATAAGGTCTTCAAGATTCATCTATGTCAAGTAAATAAGTTTAAATCAAGCCTTACAGAATATTGGTTCATTGTACCTGTTCTTTCCCAATGTTATTAACTGCAGTTTTTGAGAATGGAGATAAACTACATCAATCATTTATTTTCTGCCCCATAATAATTTTTGCTTCATCATGTACAGAGTTATGAAACTTATTAAATAAATTATATTAAAAATACATCAGAAAGAACATATGTATAGGATACACTAACTAACAATGCCAATGTGAAGGTGTCTTTGCTATCTTGCAAAGATAAAGTACAATTGGATTATGAAAAATACTTGTCTCAAAATTTTTCTCTCAAAACACGTGGCCATTGCTGCCTTTTTTCTAACACTTGATATGATAGAAAAATGACCTAATGAAACACAAAATTCATTTTTTATTAATAATTTGCACAAATGATAATATATATAATTAATCTTTAATTTAATTCTGCTGTGATTTGTTTCTCAGATAATTTCCTTTCCCTTTCTTTTTCTTTCAGTTTATATTGCCATTAAAATTGTTAGTAAATTTCTGGAGGACTTTGTTTCCTGATATTCTTTAGTTTTTTTGTTATAATTCCTTTATTAAGTTACACCATTTTCCATAACATAATTTCTATTCATTCTAGTGTAGATCCAATTTCTTTGTATCGAGTGATTATAAAAATATATTTTAAAGTTTATTTCTGGCTCCCCTAAGAAATCTCTTCCAGAAATCTACTCTTTCCAAAATCTACAAATTATATATTTTATATATTTGCTCTGGTGTTAAATATTTTAATAAAACATGTAATTGATTTTGTTACTTATCACTTCAATCATTCTTAAAGCAGCTTAGTTATTCCAATAATAATAATAAACAAAAAAATATTCATTACCTTTCAATCTCTTTATGCTCCCCCCTGCCATACATAGCTGCTGTTCTTTTTCCTTCTCTCTAGTGTCTTTGTATTTAGAGTTTGTAAAACCTGTCTTCTATATTCAATATTACCCATATTCGTGTTTTAGATGAGGTTTCATGAACTTATACAGTACCATGTTAGACTTTATATCTTTCCTTCTAGTAATATACATGACATTAGATTTTCCCATTCAACCACTGTTGGGACAGTTTTTAAGTCTTTGTTTACCTTGTTGGACTTCAACTCTTAAAGATATTAGAATTATTTTGTAGAATGAGCTTCAGTATGAATTTGTCTGAAATTTCTCAAAAATAATTTCAGATTATATATTTTTAGCAAGAATACCAAAGAATTGTGTTGTGTTCTTTTTAATTTATGGAAATTCCCATTATAAGCAATGTCAACTTTTATCACCTTGGTTAAGATGTTGATGGCCAAGATAATGTTAGTCATTTATTTTTTTTTAATTTTTTAAAAAGATACTTAAATTACATAAATGCTACATGGAAAATATAGAGGAAACCCATATGACCTGCTCCCTGTACTTTCCACATTTTGCCACATTAACAAAATCCTTCATTAGTGTGGTGCATTCATTGCAATCGATGAACACATTTTGGAGAATTGCCACTAAACATGGATTATAATTTGCATTGTAGTTTACACTTTCTCCCACACAATGTTTTAGGGTATGACAAGATACTTAATGGCTTGTATCTGTCATTGCAGTGTCATTCAGGATGATTCCTAAGTCCCCAGATTGCCTCTGTATTATTACATGTTTTTCCCTCTCCCTGCTCTCAAAACCTGCACAGCCTCCACATTAGTCATATAATTCTTCCATTGGTAGAATCACAGTAAGTCTATAGTAGAATACCATTAAGTCTATTGTAGTCCATAGTTCATTCCCCAGTTAGGAGGTTTCTGGGATAGTGATGTCCACTCCACCTCTAGGTGAAAAGGAGCTTTGATCCCAAATGGCTGATGTATGGGACCCTTTAGTTTGAAGCTGCAGGCTTTCTCAGTTCTTTGGTATGGTGGTTGTTCATAATTTTTTCCTTTTTAGTTGTCCTGTGTGATTCCACCTAACTGGAGAATAGATGTTGTTACTCCAATGAGATTCAAGGCCCAACTGGCACACGGACAGCCTAAAGATTTAAGTCTCTTGGAATTACAGTTACCAACTCTAGTACTAATTATAGGTTCAAAAAATGGGAAAGAATAGCCATGTGAATGAAAACCACAACTGAGTCTCACTCTGTCCCACAGGGGAGCATAAATTCCAAAATAGGGCCCATGGGCAAGCTATCTGTCATAACTATAGTGTCTGGGTGTCTCCAGAGTCCTAAGCTATCTGGCATGACTATAGTATCTGGTTGTCTCCAGAGTCCTCAGAAGCCCAGTTATTTGGGGTAGTATTTACTTTGGTTGTCAAGGAGATCCTGCTGAGGTGTGCATAAGCATAACCTCTGGAATGACCTTCCAACACACTTGGAAGACTCTTAGCCATATAAATTCATTTGTTTTATACTTTTCCACTTTTGGACAAGGTCTTTTTTCAGTTGTATTGCTAGTTGATGCTTGATTGTAATCCCTAGGTGACAGGGAGTCTCATTCCCGGGAGTCAAGTCCCACAACAGGGAGAATTTCTTGCAATTTTCTTCAGAGTTCAGCTAAAAGAGAGCCCATATTTCAGTAACAAGGAGGCTTTCAGGAGTTAACTCTTAGTCACCCTATAATAATAGTCTAAGTTTCAGTCATGTCACAAGGTATAAGATCAATGTGCAAAAATAGTAGTATTTCTGTAGACCAATAATGAGAAATCTGTGAAGGAAATCAAGAAAAAAAATCCCATTTACATTAACAACTAAAATTATCAAATACCTAGGAATAAATATAAGAAAAGATGTAAATGACTCATCTAGAAAACTACATAAAACTGTTAAAGGAAATCAAAGAAGACTAAAATAAATGGAAGAATATTGCCTGTTCAGGGGTAGGAAGACTAAACATCATTGAGATGTCTATCCTACCTATACTAGTCTACAGATTTACCACAATCCCAATAAAAATCACCACAGTATTTTTTACTAAATTGGAAAAACTATAGAATTGATTTGGAAGGGCAAGTGGCTCCCAAAGCCAAAGACATATAGAAAAAGAAAAATGAAATTGGAGGAATACCACTAACTGAATTTCAAACAAACTACAAAGCTACAGTGGTCAAAAGTCATGGTATTGGTACAAGGATAGAAATACTGTCCAATGGAACCAAATTGAGAATTCTTATATTGATCTTAAAATGTACAGTCATCTGATATTTGAAAATGTCACCAGGCCCATTCAACTGAGAGAAAATGGCATCTTCAACAAATGGTTTTTGGAGAACTGGATATCCATATCCAAAAGAATGAGAGAGGAACATCATCTCACATCTTATACTAAAAGTAACTCTAGATGGATCAAAGATCTAAATATAAGTGCCAAGACCATAAAGACCTTTGCTGATAATGTAGTGAAGTATCTATAGGAATTTGTCTTAGAAATGGTTTCATGACTTTCACACCCAAAGCAAGAGCAATGAAAGAAAAAATAGATAAATGGAAACTCCTCAAAAATAAAAATTTTTGCACCTTAAAGGAGTTGTCAACAAAGTGAAAAGGCAACCTTTTCCAATGGGAGAAAATATTTGGTAAATATATATCTGATAGGAGCCTAATATCTAGCATACATAAAGAAATACTACACCTTGAAAATAAAAAGACAAACAGCCCATTTCAAAAAATGGGCAAATGATTTGAATAGACACTTCTCCAAAGAAGAAATACAAATGGCTAAAAAGCACATGAAAAGATCCTCAACATCACTAAATTTTAGGGAAATGCAAATGAAAAGTACAATGAGATATCATCTTACACTCAATATACTGGCAGCTATTTAATAAAAAATGGAGGACTACAACTGTTGGAGAGGATGTGGAACAATTGGAATCCTATCCACTGCAGGTGGAAATGTAGAATGGTCCAGACTTTGTGGAGGACATTTGGCAGTTCCTCAGAAAACTATAAAATTGACATATGATCCAGCTATTCCACTGCTGGCTATATGCCCAGAAGAATTGAAAGCAAGACACCAACAGATATTTTCACACCAATGTTCCTAGCAGCATTATTCACTATTGCCAAAAGCTCAAATCAACCCAAGTACCTTTCAACAGATAAATGGCTAAGTAAATTGTGATATATACATACAGTGGAGCATTACTCCGCTGTAAGAAGGAATACAGTAATCACACACAGGATAACAGAGATGACTGTTGAGGACCTTATGATGAGTGGTGCAAGCCAGGCACTAAAGGACAAATATTCATGACCTCACTGATATGAATTAACAAATTGAGCCTTTAAAAACCACCTGAATGGCAAACTGCTTAATGTGCAGAATGGGTAACATTCCTTGAAATAGAGAACAGAAGGGTGGTATATACTGAGCTTGTGATATCAATCATATTGTGTTACAATACATAAAATACTTTAAAATGGTTCGCTGAAAGGGAAACTTTTGTCATTGCCTGATATTTTGAAAATAATTGGAGAACTTATTTATCTCTCCTAATTGCATTTTAACATTTGGTGATATTTAAGGTACACTCTTTACTCATTAAAGTAATGGTGCATATATATAAAGGAAAAAATAATCTAATTACATGCACAAGTACAATGAGTTCTGTAAAATTTAGTTATTATTCTCGGATAAATTATAAGCACCAACATAAATAAAAGATGATTTTATACATTTCAACTGTAGAGTAATACTGTTGTCAGAAAATATACAGTTCTTATCTCTCACATGACTTATTCATATTTGGGGTAATATTATTTTCTTCATGATCAGAACATGACTTGCACCAAGGAAATGAAAGAATCTATTAAAAAAAGAGGTTCCTCTTTTGAGTGCTCTTTTCTCCACCATTTAGGAATTAGAAATATGGTGGGCTTTCAACTCTACTGCTAGATTAGGTATGTCAGCCATATATTGGCTGAAATGACAACATTTTTAACACAGAGATTTTAAAACCAAATATGTGTGTACATTAAAGAGCATCATTTTCACGTTTTGTACCCATATTTTGAATAATAATTAAAAGAGTAGTAGGTGGTAGAAGACATAACTTTAAAACACCTTGTATCATATATTGAGAGAGTTTCAATATAAGAATTTTTTTTTCAATTTTAGCTAAATAACTTTAATTACATTTAAAACGTCTCAATTTGCTCATATTATGACATCAATATGACTATAAAACTTTCCAATCTCAATTTTTAACATAAAGAAAATAGGTCTCATTCTTGAAATTTTTAAAAGTTATATTATCATAACAAAATGTAATACTTTTTCTTATTTCTTTAAATTTAGTGTTAAAATTATAATTGAATATGATACCTCATTTATAAAAATTATATACTGCATTATTTTATATGTATATACTAAAACTGAGGTAAATTTTAAAAAGAATTATTACTAAGTGAATCTAATTATTAGAATGCCTTAAGAACTGACAAAAGAGATAAAACAAAATAGTTATTGTAGTTAAGAAATATAAAATGGTGTCTGGAGGCCATTAACGAATTTCCTTTTTTTCACAGCTCAACAGCTATCACAATATGACCAGGATACAAAATCAAAAGCAATAATACTTCTGAACATCTGGATTTCATGAAACAACTATGCAATAAAGAATCCAGAAAACTATTCAACTTGAAATACATTTGAGAAGCCCCAGATATCAACCAGTTATAATTCTTTAAAATAACCTTATGGTTTGGTGCATCATTCTGTAGGGACCTGGACAGGGAGATAGATTTCTCAAGATATAACCCTGAGTTTTTAGGCCCAATGCTTGGAAATCATGGATAGCTAAGCCCTACCCTCTGGGCAAAGGGCCGGATGAGCCCTGACTCCCGCTGACTACCCAACTAGAGGGAGCATTCTCTGAGAGTGTGAAGGTTCTGACAAGGGGCAGAGAAGGATTACCTTTCCGTGGGTTTGGTTGCCTGGAACCCCTTTGAGCTTTGGAGAGCACACCAGCCAGCTGACGAAAGAGGCAAATCTGCTGAAGAAGCCTGATTTACCTAACCACCCTGGGATACAGAGGCTTGGCATGAAAGAGGGCGAGGTCAGCCAATTTAATAGTTTTGCACTGAGATCTATCAAAATTTCAACTCCCCTAAGGGAGTCAGGCAGTGGGAATTCCTTAATAAGTTTTCAAGAGCCTATTTAAGGTCCCCTGGGAGAAGGGCATGGTCTAGAAGAGCCATGAAAGCATTTCGATGAGGTGTACCCAGTCATCAGAGTCCCATTTGAATTTCAAAAGGGAGTTCAACCTGACGAGTAGAGGGGAGGAAGGATCTGCTCGTACTCCATGCTGAATTATGTTGCCCTAGGAGAGTAAAACCTGCCCAGAGGAAATTGACTGAATAGATTTTGGAATAGCTAACATACCCAATTAGAAAGGTAGATCAGTGGAAAAATTTCAGCCTTGAATATATGAGGTTCCTAGTTTGAGTCCTGGCTCCTCAAAGAGTAGTGATCCACTGGGATATCTAACATCCAGCTGATACCATACGACAGGGAAAACATAGATATTAATTTTGGACTAGCTTCATAGGGGTCCCTTATTTTTCCAAAAAAAAATAAAAGCTTAGTTTAAAAAATTACCTTAGTTTACTCCCTAAAACATGCCTCAAAACCTGGATAGAAGCCTGTAGGGTAATTGATTGATGAATGAAGGCAGTCTGATTGGGTCCACAAGGGCCCAAGAAGGAATGCTCTTCCTTAACTTCATTTGACTGCTTGTTAGTGTGTTTATTTGGTTTTATATTTTTGCTTCCTTGTTCTGTTTGTTTTTTGTTTCTGGCATTTTGTTTTGTTTTGTTTCTTATTTTTTTTTCTCTTTCATCAAAACCCCCTTTTTAAAGTTTGGTTCTACTACCTTGTTTCTTCCTTGCTGAGCTTCTTCTTCCTTGATTTCCCATTTTCTGTGCATACTGATTTTGTCTTTATCTTTTCCAACCATCATCTTTCTATCTTCTGCTTTCTGTTGTGGTTCATATATTCCACCATGTTTTATTAGTCCTCAACTTTACTGGTTTCAATTTCTATCTTGTCTATTCTGTTTCCTTTTTTTTAAATTTTATTATTAAATTTTTTTCTTTCTGTCTTTACTTTTCCCTTTCCCTCTCTCCTCATCATTCTGGCCTTTTAAATTATTCTATATGTTTTTCTCTATTCAGTTTCCCATTTCATTGTAGATACTCCACTTTTTTATACCTATCACTCTGCACTGTTTACATGACCTAAATATTCATTTTACTAAGTCTTATATAGCCCTCTTCTAACTTTTATTATTATGACAATTATCCTTTTTCTTTTCTTACCTCTTTTGATTTCTCTGGTCCTACTCTTTTTCCTTCAAGGAAACCTAGAAAACAGCAAGGAAAGACAAAAAGAAGAAGAGAGTGTCAAAGAGAAAACTTAACACACACACTGAATCACCGCTATATAAAACTCTATAGCAGAGAGAGAAGCTAATCAACTGAATAAACCCATCAAGATAAATAATGATGAGGGGGCAACAAAAAATTGCAAAACATATGAAGAAACAGGAAGACATTGAAAAGTCCAATGAACAAACTAAAACACAGGAAGAGATGCAGAAATTTGAAGAACTAATCAAAGATATCCAAACAAATATCATGGAGCAACTTAATGAAGTGAAGGAAGAGATTAAGGATATTAAGAAGACACTGGGAGAACATACTGAGGAAATTGTAAATATACGTAAAAAGATAACGGATATGACGGTTATGAGTGGCTCAATCCAAGAAATTAAAAAGACACTGGAATTACATAACAGAAGATTTGAACAGGTAGAAGAAAGATTTAGTGATGTGGAAGACAGTACATCTGAAATCAAACAGATAATAGAACAGATAGCTAAAAAAACAGAAAAAAATCCAGCAGGGACTTAGGGATTTAACCGACAACACAAAACACACAAACATACACATTATAGGCATCCTAAAAGAAGAAGAAAAGGGAAAGGGAACAGAAGGATTGTTGAACGAAATAATGTCTGAAAAGTTCCCAACCCTATTCACGGAGAAGGACGGACATGTCCAGGAAGCCCAGCACACCCCAAACAGTATAAATCCTAACAGGCTTACTTCAAGACATATACTTGTCAAAATGTCCAATGCTAAAGACAAAGAGAAAATACTCAAGGTAGCAAGAGAAAAGAGAATCATCACATAAAAGGGAAGCTGCAAGAAGATTAAGTGCTGATTTCTCATCTGAAAACATGGAGGCAAGAGGAGAGTGGTATGACATAGTCAAGGTACTCAAAGAAAAGAACTTCCAGCCACAAATTCTGTATCCAGCAAAGCTGGCATTCAAAAATGTTGAAGAGTTCAAAATACTCACAGATAAACAGAAACTTAGAAAGTATGCTAAGAAGAAATGTGCCCTTCAAGAAATACTAAAGGAAGTTCTACAGGTTGAAAGGGAAAAACAGGGGAGATTTGGAGGAGACTGTAAGAACAACTAAAAAGACAAAAAGACAAATAAAAACAATATATGACATATATAAGCCCCAAGAAAATATGGCTGATGTAAGAATTTCCTTGAGATTAATAACACTGAATGTTAATAGAATAAACTCACCAGTCAAGAGACACAGATTGGCAGAATGGATAAAGAAATATGACCCATCTATATGTTTTCTACAAGAGACCCACCTTAGACCCAGGGATTCAAGGAGATGAAAAGTGAATGGCTGGAAAACAATTTTACAAGCATACAACATCCAAAAAACGGTGGGAGTAGCTATACTAATATTGGAAAAAATAGACTTTAAATGCAAAACTATTTTAAAAGACAAAGATGGACACTATATATCAGTAAAAAGGGGCAATCTTTCAAGAAGCACGAACAATCATAAACATTTATCCACCTAATCAGGGTGCCTCAAAATACATGAGTCAATCACTGGAAAATATAAGTGGAGACATAAATGACTCTACAACTATAGTGGGGATTAAAATACACCATTATCACCATTAGACTGAACATCTTGACAGAGAATCAATAAAGAAACAGAGACTCTGAATAATACATTAGTGGATCTGGACCTAATAGATATATATAGAAGGCTACACCCAAATACAGAGGGATATACATTCTTCTTGAGAGCATATGGAGCATACTCAAAGACAGCCCACGTCCTAGGCCACAGAACAACTCCGAATGAATTCAGAAAGATTGAGATTTGACAACGTAATTTCTCTGACCACAATGGAATGAAATTGGAAATCACTAAGGGCAAGAGTACCAGATTGGGCACAAAGATATAAAAATTAAACAACACACATTTAGACAATCAGTGGGTCAAGGAAGAAATCTGAAAAGAAATAAGTAACTATCTTGAAACAAATGAAAATAACAATAGAACATTTCAAAACCTATGGGATGCAGCCAAATCTTTACTGTGAGGGAAATTCATAACCATAAATGAATATATCAAAAAAGATAAAAGAACTAAAATCAAAAACATAACTACACACCTGGAGCAACTGGAGAAATAACAACAAAATAGCCCCAAAGAAATTAGAAAGAAGGAAATAACAATGATTTGAGCAGAACTAAATGAAATAGAAAATAAGAAATCCCTAGAAAAAATGAAGGATAAAATAACAAATGCTGGTTTTTCGAGGAAATCAATAAAATTCAGAAACCCGTAGACAGAGTAACAAAGAAAAAGAGAGAACAGACACAACTACACAATATAAGAATTAGGTAGGTGTTATCACCACAGACTCCACAAAAAAAAAGAGTATCCTAAGAGAATACTTTGAAAAATTGTATGCAAACAGGAATGATAATTTAGAGGAAATGGACAAATTCCTAGAAACTCACAAGCAGCCTACATGGAAGAAAGAAGAAATTGATGAACACAATAGTCCAATTACGAGTAAAGAGATAGACTCAGGGATCAAAAACCCAACTATGAAGAGCCCAGGACCAGATGGCTTCAGAAGTGAATTCTACCAAACATTCCTGAAAGAGCTAACACCAATTCTGCTTAAGCTCTTCCAAAAATAGGAGAAGAAGGAACATTGCTTAACTCATTCTATGATGCCAATGTTGCCTTAATACCAAAACCAAACAAGATGCCACAAAAATGGAAAATTACAGGCCAATCATTCTAATGAATCCAGATGGTAAAATTCTCAACAAAATACTTGCTAATCACATTCAAGAATATATCAAATGAATTATACTTCATGACGAACTGAGTTTCATCCCAGCGATGCAAGGATGGTTCAACATAAGAAAATCAATCGATGTAATACACCACATAAATAGATTGAAAGAAAAAAATCACATGTTCCTCTTTATAGGTGCAGAAATAGCATTTGACAAAATGCAGCACTCTTTCCTGATACAAATATTGCAAAAGATAGGAATAGAAGGAAACTTTCTAAACATGATAAAGGGTATATATGAAAAACCCACAGCTAACATCATCTTCAAAGGTGAAATACTAAAAGCTTTCCCTCTCAGATCAGGAAAAAGACAAGGATGCCTACTATCACCACTCCTATTTAACATTGTCTTAGAAGTACTTGCTTGAGCACTAAGACAAGCAAAAGATATAAAAGGCATCCAAATTGGAAGGGAAAATGTAAAATTTCACTAGTTCCAGAGGACATGATCCTATATATAGAAAGCCATGAGAAATCTACAACAAAGCATCTAGAGCTTATAAGGGAATTCAGTAAAGTCACAGGCTATTAGATCAATGCTCAAAAATCAGTAGCATTTATGAACACCAATAGCGAGCAATCTGAGGAGGAAATCAAGAAAAAAATTCCATTTACAAGAGTAACTAAAAGAATCAAATACCTAGGAATAAATTTAACTAAAGATGTAAAGGACTTATATACAGAAAACTGTAAAACACTGTTAAAGGAAATCTAAGAAGGCTTAAATAAATGCAAGAATATTCGCTGATCATGGATAGGAATACTAAACGTCATCAAGATGTCTATCCTACCCAAATTAATCTACAGATTAATGCATCCCCAATAAAAATCAGCACTGCATTTTTTAATGAATTGGGAAAATTAACTACAAAATTTGTTTGTTAGGGTAAGAGGCCCCAAATTGCCAAAAACATATTAAAAAAGAAAAATGAAGTTTTGAGGCATCACAGTACTTGACTATAAAACAAACCTACAGTGGTCAAAACTTCATGGTATTGGCTCAAGGAGAGACACAATGACCAATGGAATAGAATTGAGATTTCCGATATAAATCATGACATATACAGTCATATGATATTCAACAATGCCACCAAGCACACTCAGTTGGTAGAGATCAGCCTCTTCAAGAAATGGTGCTTGGAGAACTGGATATCCATATCCAAAAGAATGAAAGAGGACTACCATCTCACACTTTACACAAAAATCAACTCAAGTTTGATCAAAGATCTAAATATAAGAACCAAGACCATAAACACCTTGGAAGATAATATACAGAAGCATCTACAGTACCTTTTAATAGGAAATGGTTTCATGAACTTTACAGCCAAAGCACGAGCAGTAAAAGAAAAAATAGATAAATGGGATTTTCTCAAAATTAAAAACTTCTGAGTCTCAAAGGCTGTTATCAAGAAAGCAAAAAGGCAGCCACACAATGGGAGAAAATATTTGGCAACCATATATCTGACAGGAAGCTAATATCCTTCATGTGTGAAGAAATCTTACAAATCAAAAATAAAAAGGCAAACAACTCTTTTTGAAAATGGGCAAGCAACTTGAAAAGAAACTTTTCTAAGGAAGAAATACAAATGGCTAAAAGGCACATGAAAAGATGCTCGACATCGCTAGCTATTAGGGAACAGTAAATGAAAACTGCAATGAGATACAATCTTACACCCATTAGAATGGCAGCTATTATAAAAAACCGCAGACTGTAAGTGTTGGAGAGGATATGGAGGAGTGTGAACCCTCATTTACTCCTGGTTTGATTGCAGATGGTCCAGCCATTATGGAGGACAGTTTGGCAGTTCCTCAGAAAACTAGATCTTCCATATGATCCAGTGATTCTTCTGCTGGGTATATACCCTGAGGAATTGAAAACAAAGACACGAAGAGATATATGCCCACCAATGTTCATAGTAACATTGTTCATTATTGCCAAAATTTTAAATCAACCCAGGTACCCATCAAAAGATGAATGCATAAACAAAATGTGGTATACACATACAGTGGAATATTATTCAGCTGTAAGAAGGAATCAAGTGCTAACACTTGGGATAACATGGATAAATCTTGAAGACCTTATGTTGAGTAAATCAAGCCAGACATTGAAGGATGAAAATTACATTATCTCACTGATATGAATTAAGTAAATTGAGCAGTCTCTGAGAGCTATTGTCTGTAAGATAGGTTTACAAAAATAGAAAGAGAAGTTTGTTAGTCATCACCCATAGGGACATAATCTATGTTAAAGTGATAGGGTGTAGTTTTGTATTGAAGGGATAGGAAAGGAGGGTAGTGATATTATTGGAATGGGTGGTGCAGGTTGTGCAGGTTGACAGGTGAGTATATTGGGAAGGGTGGGTCAGAAGTCCCAGGATACTGGGGGGAGGGTTGGGAGAAGGACCAGTTGAATACTAGGGATTTGTGTGTATGAGGTTGAAAGTACAGAGGTGGGAATGCTCTTATGGCAATATGACAATAAAGGGACCATGGTTTAGGATGTTGGTTGGGGGAGGATTCGAGATGGGGTGCATCTGCAGTAGGCTTCAGGAAAGTGTGTGAGTGTTAATCCTGTCATAATGTGTTGTGTTAGGGAGTGGAGACCCACACAGTGAGTGGGAATCAATTGGCCTCCCATCTTTGGGAGGACCGATTTGTTCAGAAATAGGCAGTAGTCTCTCAAGAGCAAGGGTGGTTCTTAATAGCGAAGGAAAAAGCAGTGTGTCAAGATATCTTGTTGCATGGAACTATGAATCTTGTCATCCAATGAGTCAAGTCAGGGAGTCATCATGGGCCCCAAGGGGATGGGGTGGGTGGAATAGAATAGATCATACAGGGGGTATTTCATGGTCAGTGGAAATGTTCATCATTATTATACAGTGATGGACACAGGACATGATAAATATCATCAAAATTTATAAAAGGGTATGGTCTAAAATGTAAACCAGGGAAGTGGATGTGGCTCAATGGATAGAACTCCCGTTTACCATATGGGAGGCCCCGGGTTCGATTCCCAGGGCCACCTTGTGAGGGCAGACCAGCCGGCCTGCGCGGTGCGGTAGGCTGATGAAACAAGACCTCGCAGCAGGAAACGGGTGTGGCTCAATTGATAGAGCCCCTGTTTACCATGTGGGAGGCCCCGGGTCCACTTCCCGGGGCCTCCTTGTGAGAGCAGGCCAGTCATTGTGGCATGGTGGGCCGATGCAGCAGGACCTCACAGCAAGGGGGAGATAAGCAGACATGGAAGAAACACACAGCAAATGGACACAGCAAAACACAAGCAGCAAGGGGGGGATAAATAAATAAATAAATAAATCTTTAAAAAAATATATAAACCATACTGTAAACCATTGACAATGTTTAGTAGCTATATTTCACTATATGTATATCAGTTATAACAATGCTACAGTCCACATATTAAAAGGTTTTACTATGGGGGAGAGAAAAGGGGGAAGATGTTGGGTATATGAGAGTTTCCTGTATTCTGTGTGTGACTTTTCTGTAACCTAAAACTTTATTGAAAATAAAATAAAAATAGTGAGACACTGGGGAATGTGAGGAGGAAGGTGTCACGGTACAGACTGGACACCAGATATTGCAGTGATGAAAGGCAAAGTACAAAAAATTTTTAAAAACATTTTCCATTTTTTAATATCCCAATCTTTTAATTTAATTTTTTATTTTTTTAATTTTTATGTATTTTTTCTCTTACATTTAAACTTATCATTATTTTTTCAATTTCCTATTAATTGTATTCAGCTATTGTAAT
>JAQZBX010073672.1:0-14875 GCA_029593785.1 Cabassous unicinctus | reverse complement strand
TGTAACCAATCTGTGCTCATTTATGTATCTTTCTGAACACCGGAGAAACAAGTGAGTTTATTTTTAGGATTAAATGAGATAAATATGCCTGGACAGAATTTTTTTTAGAGTAATGTTTCCATAATTTGTTAAGCTGCCTTTTGTCAGTTATTTTATTTTTTGAAGTTGAAATAAAGTTTACTTAAAAAATAAATACCTAAAAGCAATGCTCCCAGAATAGGGTTGCCAGGGTTAGCAAATTAAAATACAATAATTTTTAGTCTAAGCAGGTCCAAAATGTCCCGCTTTCCCTCCCCTGGGACATAAGAATGGAACATACATGAAAAAATCATCCCTTGTTTATCTGAAATTCAATCTTAATTGGGCACCCTGTATTTTATCTGGCAATCGTATCCTAGAACAATGCCTGGTACATAGTAGGGGCTGAATAAAGATTTATTGAATGAAGGAATAAATGTTTCTTTTCTAGAATAAAAGCTCATGAGGTACTTTGTCACATCCCCTGCTTGATCTTCAGTGCCCCAAACTGTGTCTGGCACATAGTAAATACTTAATAGATATTTGTTCAACATGGGCAAATGCTGCAGTCTTTATGAATGCTTCATTTGGCCCATGAGAGAATATATTTGTAGGATAAATTTATCTGTTTAAAAGTCTGATAGATTCTGCCAAATTGTTGCCTAATTGTATTCCTGCTCATCACCTAAAGTCATTTCACCTCTGGGGAGCTTCCCCTAGAGGCTGCCCTAAATGGCGATCAGAAAGGAATTGAAAGTTGCCAACCCCATTAGGGCACTCCTTTATGCCATGTCCATTAATCCATGC
The DNA here is from genome assembly GCA_029593785.1 of Cabassous unicinctus. Classification (NCBI taxonomy): domain Eukaryota; kingdom Metazoa; phylum Chordata; class Mammalia; order Cingulata; family Chlamyphoridae; genus Cabassous; species Cabassous unicinctus. The sequence continues at coordinate 14,050 of JAQZBX010073672.1, read as the reverse complement.
CAAGAGATGAGGAATTTTAGATGCAAATAGAGGTAGATACCATCTGGCTCTTCAAGACCTTGACTGAATTGTCCCAGGAGGCCCTGGAGGAATCCAGGAGGAGACCAGCGGCCCTGCCAGGCTCCCCATGATGGATGGCTCCTGTTGGCTGGACTGTCCCAGAGGCGCTCTTGAGTTCATCGTCCACCTGCCTTCCAATCTTCCAATCTGTCACCAGCACAGGACGATTTAATCATCGTAATGAGGCTGTCACAGAAAGCACGCTCTGCCACCTCCGGTGGGAAAACCAGTTCCAAGTCTTCCCCTGGAGAGCCTAAGCACATGCGGGCACCATTGGCCAACCACGGAGCTCTGGATGGAGGACGGATGGCAGCAGCAATTACGTGAAGCAGAGGGGACATGAGGTTAAGCTTTTTAGACTTGAATCTGGGTCTCTATTTCACCATTTCCTGTACTAGCTGGGTGACTTTGAACAAATTACTTAACCTCTCTTTGCATCAGTTTCCGCTGCAGTAAAATGGGGCTAATAACCCTTAACTATTAACTCACAGGTTTATCAAGAAATTCAAATAAATAATATATGGGAAAGGGTTGGGTAAATTGTGAAGAGTTCTACAAATGTAAGGAATTTTGGAGTTGACCAGTCAAGGTCTTGATGAGCCAGATGGTAGAGGATGGATGGTGGAGGGTCTCAAATTTTTTTTTTTTTTTAAGATTTATTTTTATTTATTTACTCCCCCTCACCCTGGTGTTTGTGCTTGCTGTGTCCATTTGCTGTGTGCTTGTCTTCTCTTTAGGAGGCACCGGGAACCAAACCTGGAATCTTCCATGTGGGAGAGAGGCGCTCAATCTCTTGAGCCACCTCTGCTCCTTGCTTTGTTGTGTCTCTCATTGTGTTTCCTCTTTGTGTCTCCTTGCTGTGTCATCTTGTTGCATCAGCTCACCATGCCAGCCCATCTCATCAGCTTGCTGTCTTGCTCATCTTCTCCAGGAGGCACTGGGAACCAAACCTGGGACCTCCCATGTGGTAGGTGGGGGCTCAATCGCTTGAGCCACATCCACTTTCCTCAAATGTTTTTCTTTCTTTCTTTCTCCCCCCATCTCTTGTTGTTTTGCGCTCTGTGTCTGCTCCTTGTGTGTTCTTCTGTGCTTGTCTCCTCTTTAGGCGGCACCAGGAACCGATCCCAGAACCTGCCAGAGTGGGAGAGAGGCACTCAATCTCTTGCGCCACCTCAGCTCTCTGGTCTGCTGTGTCTCTTATTGTCTCTCCTCTGTGTCTCTTTTTGTTGCGTCATCTTGCTGCGCCAGCTCTCCGTGTGGGTGAGCATTCCACATGGGTCAGCTTGCTGCACGGGCCAGCTTGCCTTTCACCAGGAGGCCCCGGGAATCGAACCTTGGACCTCCTATATGCTAGACAGGAGCCCAATTGCTTGAACGTTTCCCCCAAATGTTTTTTAAGCTTTTTGCTTTGTTTTGTTTTGTTTTATACCAGCATGGCCTCAAAATTTCTATGCAGAAGGGCTTAAAGGGCGACAACATGGACATGCCCTTTTTAAAGGGTTGAGAAGCTGCCAATATTAATTATTAGTCCCCATCGAAGCCTGGGGCAGGACTGGATGATTTCGGGCATGGGTTGAACCCCTTAAACCACCATTAGGTGCCCCCACTGTCTCTTCCCAGGACTGGGAACTGGGGTCCCTGCCCCCCCAGATCTTCCATTTCTTTATGTAGAAGCCTCTCACCAAGCCGCCCATCAGGACACACAGTATTGACGCTACTGGCTCCTAGAAACCCGCCATTTCCAAGGAGGTGGCTTTGAGTATAATTTAACATCAGGCTTCTCTTAAGTTCTCACCTTGGCATCCAGTGATCTCTAGGGGGATGGCAGCTCTCACAACTGAAGAAACAAAGCCAATTTTCTCCTCTGTCTTGGGGAAGGAGAGCCTTCCCAGAAGTGTCCCAGAAGTAGAGGAAGTGCTCAGCCCCGGGGCTAGAGAGGCTGGCTCAGTCTTACACCACCATGAGTGTAAAAGGGAAGGTCGGGACCCACCCTGCTCCTGAAGGCCAGCTCTGGGTGTGTGGCTCTGAACTCCTCTTTTTCCCTTAGATGTAAAGGAAAAGTGGCAAATCTCTGTGTGTGTGTTTGTGGGGGAGAGAGAGAGAGAGAGAGCGGGAGGGAGGGAGGGAGAGAACATTGCAGACCTGGCCTAGAGGGCCCCATTCTGTGAGGACCTGTGAGTTTTGTCTTTGCGTGAAGTGAAATGCCAATGAACTGCAAATTAAGAATAACTCTCAACATCTCCTTCCAGTGTAAATTGTGCTCAGTTCCCTGGGAGTTTGGGATTAGAAAGCTGGGCGTGTCATTTTCAGGGTTCTGTCCCAGGTACAGGAAATGGGGAGTGGAAGGAGGGGGTGATGGCTTTCCCCACCCCCACCCCCTGCCCAATGGCCCAGCACCCCGAATCCCCTACCCAACTACAGTTTATAAGTTTGGGACGGTAAAACAAAAAAAAGAAAATATATATATATAAGTTTGGGAACCTGTGGATTTTTACATCAAGTGTCAATGTCAATTTTCTGAGAACAGGGTCCTCCCTGCTTTGCTTCAGCTCCCTTGACCTCCTTTCTGTTCTGGGAAGCGGCCTTCCTGCCTCAGGGCTTTTGCATCTGCTGTTCTCCCTGCCAGGCTCTTGCAGAGACTGACCCCTTCAGCTCAAACGTCCCTTTCTCAAAGAGCATCTCCTGACCACCATCTCTAAAATACAGACCCCAGCCCCGCACCCTCTATCACCTCTGGGTGCTGCAATGAAAGGTCCAGCAGGCAAAGATCTCTGTGGGTTTTGTTCACTGATGTATTTCCAGCACCTCACACAGGGTCCGGCCCATTGTAGGTGCCCACTACACCTTGTCTAAATGAACACTGGATGAGCAAAGCACCTGCTTTTTATTCCCATGGGCCTTATCTCTATCAAACATCCTTCTGCTTACTAGTTTATCTATTTGCTTGTTTATTGTGTGTCTCCCCAACCAACTGAAAGCTCCACAAAGGCAGAGACATTTCTGTCTTGTTCTTCAATGTCTATTATCAATGTCTACAAGAGTGCCTGACACATAAGATTCCCAGTAAGGCTTTGTTGAATGTATACGAGACTGTACATTCCAAAGAGGAAAATTCTGATGTACAGATAGATTGGGGTTGTGTGTGACTATGCCCACTAATCCAGAATCATTTCCTGGACTGAAGAATGGATTGCAGGATTTCTTTGACTAACATTTTTTTTAAAAAACTTAGTTTAAATATCCATTAAATGCAAATATTCTTGCTGACCTGATTTTGTGATAATCAGGGTAGGCTAAACATTCACTATATTAGAAACCATGCATGTGTCCCCAGACCTAGTTTTTCTTCCTAGGTCTGGTTTCTAGAATGCTGGTGATAAACTAAGCCTGATTTATTATATGACCATCCTGCATGGGAAAAGACTGTAACTTTGGGTATCTTTGGTCAACCTTAAGAGATACAGCAGGGGGACAGATGTGGCTCGGGTGGTTGGGCATCCGTCTCCCATATGGAGGGACCTGGGTTCAAATACCAGGACCTCCCAGTAAAAATTAAAAAAAAGAAAATATAGAAGGCACATGGGCCACCAGGCCCCATGCGCAGGTGCGCTGCCAGGCCCCGTGAGTGGGTGAGCCATCAGGCCCCACAAGACACACAGCAAGATGATGACGTAACAGGAGAGTGACACAAGAGAGAGACAAGATGAGACGCACTGAAAAACCAGGAACTAAGGTGGCGCAGGTGGTAGGATGCCTCTTTCCCACATCGGAGATTACGAGGATCGAGTCCCAGTGAAGACAGGAGGAGAAGGATGAGAAGAGAGGGCAGGAAACGGACACAGAGAATTGCCCAGTGAATGGACACAGAAACAGCAAAAACGGGGGTGGAGGATAAAAACGGATAAAAGTAAGTAAGTAAATAAATCCTTAAAAAAATGTAAAGGGGAGGAAGATACGGACTATAGTTAGCATCAATACTTTGATGATGCTCTTTCATGATTTGTTAACAAATGTTTCACAACAATGCAGGGTGTTTGTGGGGGGGTGATGTGTGGGAGCCTTGTATGATGTTATGCATGTTTATTTTGTAAGTTCACGATGTTTACTGGACACTTATAGCTTATGTATGTTCATGTATGAATGATATACTTCAATAAATTGTTTAAAAAAAGAAAAAAAAATCCATTAGCACCTCCTGTGCACCAAACACTGCACTAGGAACAGAAGCTTTCACATATGTTGTGCCTCATTAGAGAAGTTCTATCCAATAGATTAATAGCACTTAAAATTTTGCTTCTTTCTTTAAAAAAGGGAAAGTGCAGAAACAAACAAAAATATTAAGCCCCCGTTTTTATTGAGAGCTCAAGGTATTTGGGTTCTGGTTTACTGGCATGTTGCTTGGCATTCAGTGCCCTGGAGCATCGCCTCCCAACGTACCTTTCCAGGCATCTGACCCACCACTTCCCCTTGGGGACACCATGTCCCAGCAAATTTAAACTGCTCACAGTCCTCACATTTTCCATCCTGTCTCATGCACTTGCCTGTCCTGTTCCGGCTCCTGGATTGTCCTTTCCCTCTTCTCTGCAGGTCTTACTTATCATTTCAGGTTCACCTTCTCCAGGAAGTCTTTCCTGATACTGTCTTGGATTTATGGTAGGTCATGCCTTATCTCCCCTCCTGGGGGAGGCAGCTCCATCTTTGGCTCCTCTTGGTGGGCCCCCTACCCCTGTTCCTTCTCTTCTGCCTGCAGTGCTCAGAGCATGGGATTCTGCACATTGCAGGTGATACAATGAAGAACAAATGCTGGGAATGTGGTAGGCACTAAAAGCCTTTATTCATTCACTCTCTTTTACCTTTGTGATGTGGATCCATCACTAGGACTGGCTTCTGCAGTATAATAGCACCTTGATAAACCAGAGTATTTGGGATTAGAGGATGTTCTGAATAATGGGGTTTTCCGATTAAAGAAAGGTAAACAAGAAACCTCTTTTTAGTTGAATACTTTTTGAAACTCTTTCTACATTGCCCCAGTTTGAGATTCTAGAATAATATAGTGAAGGTGGTTGGATGTTTCTTGTTTCAGGAACAAGGTGCTTGCTTGGGAGGTTATGGTTGGTGTCAGCAATGTGTACATGAGAGAGAATGCATGTAGGTGATTTGAGCTAAAACCATGGCGCTCACCCCAGGACTAAACCCAAACTTGACATTTGGGGGAAACAAAATATTGACTGGTTCTCCTACTTTTTATCCCTTTCAGTTAAAAGGGAAGAACTGAAACAAACAAAATCCAGTGAAAGATAGAGGTTAGATGGAGTTTGGTCAACAATTTTTACAAAAATCTGAATCAGTAATAGCACATGATATATATCATGTACCTATGAAGTGCCAGGCACTCTCCTGGGTCATTTCTACTTATTCACTCATTTAATCCTAAAGTATAGGGCCTTTTATCATTTCCATTTTACAGATGAGACTCAGAGACGTTGTGGCTTGCCCAAGGATGCACAGGAAGTGGAGAAGTCAGAATTTGAATCTGGGTCCCAGGGCCTATGGAATGCTCTCCTGCCCAGGGTGACCAACTTGTCCCAGTTTGCTTGGGACTCTCTAGTTTTAGCACTGAAAGTCCCATGTCCTGGGAACCTCCTCAGTTCAAGCAAATTGGGATGGTTGGTCACTTTACTTCTGCCTCTCACAGTTTTTCAAAGCCAGCTATTTTGTAAATAAAGCCATACTTGCCTCTAGCCTGCATGATATGCAGTTTGCTGATCACTAACAAGATCCAGGGTGCTGTGAAAATGACCTCGCCAGGCTCTCGCTATTAAAGTAAACTAGATTATACCTGCACAGAATCTGTGGAGAGAATGAAAACAGGAGCCAAGGAAAATATTTCCAAATCAACAAGAAGTGATGCTGGAGAGAGAATGGGATTGGCAAAGAGCTGGCTCTGACAGATGCAGGGACACAGTTGGGAAATACCTGAACTAATGAGGGTGATGGTGGCGGTAGGGTCGCCAATGCTGGGTGAGTGCCCTGTGCCAGACTCTGGCCTAAGCACTTTACTGCCTTAACTCATATAATCCTCACAATAACCAGGTGAGATGGACACTACCATTAGCCCCACTTCACAGATGAGGACGTTGAGGCTCAGAGAAGTTAAGTTAGGAGAATCCTTGTGGCAGAAAGGAAGCAGCCTGCCTCAGGAGAGGATTACTTGAACAGTCCCTGGAAAGGTGATGTGGACTGTATATGTCAGGGTTCTCTAGGGAAACAACCGATTTATTGAGATTTATTATAGGAATTGGTTTGCCCCACTGTGGGACTGGCAAATCCGAATTCTGCAGGGCATGATGCAAGCTGGGAACTCTGATGGTTTCAATGCATTCCCCAGGAGAAGCTGGCTGGCTGAAGGAGAGATGGAAAGTCTTCCTTCTGACTGACGAAATCATCAGTTCTCCCTTTAAAGCCTGCAATTGATGGGATGAGAACTCTCTCATTGTTGAAGGCAATCTCCCTTGTTAATTGTAGAGGTAATTAGCCGCAGATGCAATCAACTTCCTAATGATTTAAATACACAAAATAGCCTCATAGTAACAATCAGGCTAGTGCTTCCTTGATCAAATAACTGGACACTATGGCCTAGCCAAGTTGACACATGAACTTCATTCACCATCACATGGACCTAGGCTTGTTCTTGGCTCAAAAAAAATTTCAAACTGTTTACTTCTGGTCATTTTTCCAGAGTCACTGAGAACAGAAGCACTTTTTCTAGGTCTGAAGTCCTCCCAGATTTGAACTGGAAATCAGGATAAGGACTAAGTGCCAGTCTGTCTCCTTCAGTCACCAGACATTATTTCCCTGCATTCAGTGAATATCTTTTATGTGCAGAACTCATCACACTTCCCAAGTTTTTCTGAGTTGACAATAATCAGGCATCTTCTGTGACTGGCTAGACAATTAGATGTTAAGGTGTAACTGGTGAGAAAACATGGAAACCACTGGCCCAGTTAACTGACCCTGTGCTGCAGAAGGAACCGCCTGAATATCTGCGCGGGGCACTCCGGAAGGGCCACTGTTTCGCTTTATGCATCTTGGTGCATTACTCACCTGTCACCTCCAAAGGCTTGCAACTAATTTTCATTTCTCCTGGTCCTTTACAAGAGGATTACCAACATCTCCCTTTCTGGTGTATACAAATCTTTCCTTTTTTAATAGTATTTTGCAATAGTTTGAAAAGAGGGCTGAGAAAATGTATGAAGATATGAAGGACTTTTGTTTTTTTCTGAGGAGGGAGTCAGTCTGATTTGCCCAAATCTCAGTGGCTGTTCTTGATTCTGCTTTCAGATAGAATGCTTTAAAAAGAAGAGGGGCAGTTTAACCAAATGTTCATAGCAGCACTGTTCACAATTGCCAGAAGGTGGAAACAACCCAACTGTCCATCAATGGAGGAATGGATTAACAATTTGTGGTAAATACATACAATGGAATATTCATTCATAAAAAGGAATGAAGTGCTGATACGTGCTAAAAGGTGGAGGAATCTCAACAAAATTATGCTAAGTAAAAGGAGTAAGACACAAAATGTCATGTATTCGTATTATTCCATTTATATGAAATATCTAGAGTAGGTAAATCCATAGAGACAGATCACAGATTGGTGGTTGCTAGGGGATGTGGGGGAGGATGGAATGGGGAACAACTGCTTTATGGGTAGGGAGTTTTATTTTGGGGTGGTGAAAATGTTTTGGAACTAGATAGAGCAGGTGGTTGCTCAACATTGTGAACGTACTAAATGCCACAAATAATTCACTTTAAAATGGTTGATTTGATGTTATGTGAATTACACTTCAATTTAAAAAAAGAGGGGTATTTTGATTTTGCTGTTACCATTTGATTTTTTTTTTTAGAGTATGTTTCAGGATGTTCAGAAAGAGCATTAAAAATGCGGGTGGCTCCCTAAATGACCCAGCTTTCTGCTATCACTATTTCTAGGAAGAAAGATTTCACACCCACATGAATCATCTGTATAAAACAGGGTCAAATGATTGACCCTTCTCCTTTTACAAGTGTGAGCAGAAAAGTAGCCTTGGGATCACAATTCTCTGAGGGCTATCAAGTTCCCCAGCAAGACCACTGGGCAATTAATGGTCCAGAAAATAGTCAGGTGGGACAGATGCTGGTCTGGTATCATTCTGAAGAAAGACTGGAGGGCAGAATATTTCAAAAACTGTTTAAAAATATTTAAAGATAATAGATGCTCCATTATAAAAATTTAAACCTTCATATAGAGGGGTAGAAAGAGAAAAAAGTCCCTCCTTCATTCACTCTCAGTTACTCGTGCCCCCTTCCAGATTCTATATGTAGAAAAGCATCTGTTTCTCAGTAGGTTTATATCCATTAGTATTCATCTATCTTTTAAAATGCAGTAACAATAAAATCTTACCATCCATCTCACTCTGTCCCTTCCTGGCTACTTATGTTCACTATATGAATGTGCCATGATTCATTTAGCCATTTCCTTGGTGATAGACATTTGGGTTGCTTCTAGTTTTTCCCTGTTACAAGCAATTCAGCAATGAACATCCTTGTGCATGTGTGTATGCAGTTTTGCACACTTGTGTGCATATATCTATAGGATAAAGTCCTAGAAATAAGATTTAAAATTTGGATGGATAGTGCCAAATACCGAAGGACCAAATTTTAAGACAACTGCTGATCTCCTGAGAAGCTTGTTCATGGTCTTAAAAGTGAGCCTATAGGAAGCGGATGTGGCTCAAGCAATTGAGCGCCTGCTTCCCATATGGGAGGTCCTGCGTTCGGTCCCCAGTGCCTCCTAAAAACAAAACAACAAGCAAACAAATGAAAAAACCAACTCAGGGGAGCTGATGTGGCTCAGTGGTTGAGTGCCGGCTTCCCACATACAAGATCCAGGGTTCAATCCTGGGCCCCAGTACCGCACACACACACACACACACACACACACACAAAAGCCTGGAAGCTGAAGAGATCCCCACCCAAGGAAGTCAGTTAGGGCCACCCAACTGAGGAAAACGCTGTGTGTTCCTAGCACCTGGGTCACTTCAGACAGGAGTACAAACTGGAGGGAAGGTTTGTCCTCATTTTAAGTGGTCACCTTGGCCTTCTGATTTCTAAGTCAGCCTGTTGATGAATTTGGCAAGCTTCAGTACATTTTCCAGAGAATGGCCACCAACTTAGGTGAGGCTGATAGAATTTACAGTCTAATTTCTTCACTCGAGGTTTGAGGTGCTCAACCAAAGGTTAGCATCCTACAAGGCCCTGCCTGAAAGAACTTTCCATCACTTTCCTGTCTTTCCCTGTACTTGTGCTTGGTGGGTGTTTTAAAAATATCTGTTGAATGAATTAATAACTGTAATATGATTTAGCTCCCCTATGGAGTTTTAGCGCCACCCCCCACCCCCACCCCTCAGGCTCTCCCTTGGTGCTTAGCACATACTGGGTGCTTGATTGCTTGCTTGAATGACCTGATACCTGGAGCCCCCCCTGAGACCCAGCATAAAATTGAGTTTTCATTTGCCCCAAAGTTCAGAGGGCTCACAGGCTGGTCTTGGCTGAGCTGGAAGAGTCTGCCCAAAGGAGCAAATCATCTCTCCATGGGGGTTTTTCTATTTATTTCCTCAGGATTGGGTCTGGCTGGAATCTAGCCAGAAACTCAGATTGTCCAAGACAGTTTTGAGCTAGAGATCTGTACCCAGCTGATTCTGCCTGTTCAGGGACCTGAAGCATCTGTCAGGTGCTGGGGAATCAGTGACAGATGCCTCCCAGCAGATCTGGGAAGAGCATTTGCAATTTTAGCTGGGGGAGATTCCCCAAGTGACAGCAACGTCTCTGCTCCCATTTTCGTTTTGATCTAATTCCTGCATGTGATTTCTGAAATGATATTCTTCTGGTGACAAGGGGATAAAGCAATGACAGGCCTGAATCATCTTCACGTGCTCAGAAGGAGAAATCACGTTTCCTGCTCTTGCACTGCCTACTAATAGAAGGACAGAGTTCTCACCTCCGTGAGATTTAGGCGATGGAACGTCCTGTTGCCTCCTCGAATTAGCTTTAGATGCCATTTAGAGCAGCAAGAGGACTGCAGCTGTATGTCTGGTCCATAAATAATTTGTTGGCTCCTGGGGTACTCATTCTTTTTTTCTTGAGCACTTTTGTGCTCGAGTCATAGGTTTCTGAAACAACTTGCTTGGGAAGCAAGACCTTTCAATGCTGGAAGAGCTAATGATTTCTGGGGCCAGCAAGCATTTATTTGGAGAACTTTCTGCAGGGCTGGCAGGCATGAGAAGTGCCTCTCTCAGGCATCTCCAGATTTGAACTCAGAATACAAGAATCCATGAAGGGGCTATAAACGTTCAGTTTGGGATGGAGCATGGTGTAGTGTAGTGTAGAGTGAGAGTGAGTGCCTTTTTTTGCTCCTTATTAGCTGTGTGACATGAGACAAGTCACTTCAATCCTCTGGGTCACATTTATTCATTCATCAAATGGCCACTGAGAATTGGTAGCAAATACAATGAATGAATGAGTTTATCGAGCACCTGCTATGTCCCTGGCACTGTGGTAGGTGTCTTTTCACCATTTTTCTCACAATAAAATGTTGGTAATACTGTACTTGCTCTCTCTCCTTCCAGGGTTACTTTGGGACTCAAAATAAGATAACACATGGGAAAGTACTTTGGAAACAGCAAAGCGTAGAACCATGTAGAGGCCTGTTGCCTCTGCCTTTTATTCAGATTTCCCACATTCCCTGCTTTCCCCTCCCACCCTTCCAAGTCTGTGCAAGTTTGCCTGGGTGTGGTTTCTTGGGAATGATTATTCACCATGCCACCCAAGTCCAGTGCAGACACATAGCTGGGAGTGTAGCATTTCTTTCTGAACCGATGCCCCTAGGTGCACGTGTCATCTTGACATGTACAACATCTATGGGAACTCCAGCTTCCCACATGATATAGGAGAGTGAGGCCGAATGTGTGTATGACTCACGTGAAGTTTGAAGTCTGGGTTGGTAACTTTGTGCTGTTCATTCCCACGTTGTCAGAGACAAGATCTGAGTGACCAGATGAACTCTGTCTCCTGCAGTGAAAATAGCAGGGGCTCAGGAGTCAGATTCTCCAATCCAGGTCTCTGCTTTGTCAGTTACTAGTTATGTAGAGATGGCTTGACACAGCTGAGGCAAAAAGAGGGATCTAGTGGAAGGATACTTAGGCATCTAGAATTGGGGATAACTGGAATCAGAGACTTAAATGACACTAAGACAAGGCACACTCTCCTCTCTGTCTCCCCTCCCCCCTCATGTGTGGCTTTATTCTTTCAGTTCAATCTTTCTCCCCAGAGAGGAGAGCATGGCTTCTGGTAGCTCCTGTATCTCATGGATCATAGCTTTACCATGAGAGAAGGCTTGGTTCTCTTGCCTCAATTTCAATTTCAAAAATCCTGGAGAGGGAAGTGGATGTGGCTCAAGTGACTGGGCTTCCATCTACCATATGGGAGGACCCCGGTTTGAACCCCAGGGCCTCCTGGTAAGGGTGTGCAGGCGAGCCAGGCAGCAAGATGATGACGCAACAAAAGAGAGACGCAGGGGAGAGTCAAGGCAAGACATGCCAGAAACCAGGAACTGAGGTGGCGCAAGTGACAGGGTGCTTCTCTCCCACATCGGAGGTCCCTAGGATTGAATCCTGGCAAAGCCTGGAGGAGAAAAATAAGAAGAGAAGGCAAAAAAAATTAAAAAATAAAAATAAAATAAAATCCTGGAGAAGAACTCTGATTGGCTTGGCTTGGGTCAGGTGCCTAGTCCTAGACCAATCAACTGTGACAAGGTAGGGATATGGTCATGTGGTGGAGACGGGACTGCTGGGTACCATTCCTGAGAAGGGAAAAAAAAACATGAGCCTGGCTGGCAGCTAACCCACTTACACAATTATTTCTCTCTGAGCCTCTGTTTTCTCACATGTAAAATGGGACTAATAATACTATCCAGCACTACAATGAGGTACCCACCTCTCACATTCTGACATCTTCACCTTGGGTTTGCTAGTATTGGGGATTGAAATTTAATGAGGCAAATCAGGAAAACTTTCATTTATTAATAAAAAGAGGGGAGCTGGGCAGTGGATGTAGCTCAAGTGGTTGAGTGTCTTCTTCCCATGTATGAGGTCCAGGGTTCAATTTCTGGTACCTCCTTAAAAACAAAAGAAAAGAAATTTGATTTGGTAACCTGTAGCATTTACTTTCACTTTCATACCAAAAGTATGCCAGGCAGTTACTTTTAAACCTAAATTATTTCCTAGGCAAGACCTAAATTCTGGAATTCAGTGTCTAATTGTATTAGTTTCCTGTCTGCTAAAACAAATAGCATATAATGGGTTAGCTTAAGCAAGGGAAATTTATTGGCTCACGATTTCAGAGGCTAGAAGGCTTGCTTTGTCCCGGAGTATCCCCTGGCTGGCCAGCAATCTTTGGGGTTCCTGGCTTTTCTGTCACGTGACTATGCCTTCTCCGTTCTCTTCTGGGTTCCACTGACTGCCAGCTTCTGGTTTCACCTGCTGACTTCTTCCGTGTCCAATTTTTTTTGTTTGTAGGGGCTTCAGCCATATGGATTAAGGCCACCCTCATTCAGTTTGGGCACAACTTAACTAATAACATCTTCAAAGGCCCTATTTGTAATGGGTTCATACCCATAGGACAGAGTTTGGGATCTGAACATATCTTTTGTGGTGGAGATGATTCAGTCTTCAACACTAATTAAATAATATGTCTAAAACTGACGAATGAAATAGGGTAAATATTAAAAAATGCAAACTATCTAAAAACTATTACTATAGAACTGACATAAAGACAAAAGATATAAAGGAACATAACTGAGCATGAAATCTTTCTGTTTTATGTAAACTTGTTTTGAAACTAATAAAGGGAAAGGTAAAATGTAGAAAATTATAAAGGATAGTTTAAAAAAAAAGACTACAAATGAAGAAATCTTAAGCTATAATAAAAATATATTACAATATATATCAATCATATGCAATTTGTAATATACAATAGCATGTACAATTAATCTTTCTTTTAGATTTACAGAAATAGCTGGATGACACTTGAAGTGCACGTTTCCCTGCTCTCTGGGAGAAGAAAGTTCTCTTTGACAGCCTGAGTGGTAATAACCCGAGCACAGTCTCCTACGTGGCCAAGGATAAATGTATTGATCACAAACACAGTTCACATTTATAGGTAGCTGTGAATGACCAGCTCAGGCATTGGCAATTGGTGACAATACGGCTTTTAGAAAGAGTTGGAAGTTATAGCTCAAGGTTAAACCAACCCTGCTGAAATTTGCCTCTGTAAAGCAGTCAAAATCAGAGGCTCTATCATTTGAAGTCTGGCCAAATGGCCTTGCTGCCTGTCTCCCCACCTCCCTGTATCTTCTTGTAGTTCCTACCTACCTCCTAGGAGTGCAATGATAATGGCTAAAATATCTAGGCACGTGCCTAAGTAGGTGCTCAATAAACAATAGTGCTCTTTCTTTTTCCTATGATTCAAAATCTCAAAAATATCATGGATACACACAAAGTTGGCTATAGACATTCAGTTATAAGTGCACACCACACGGCTCAAATGTTGCCCATGGTGCCCTCCGATTTTTTTAAAATTGGCCCCAAGGAACCCACAGTGATTTTCAATTTGGCCTGAGCAAGCTCTATTTGAAAAATTTTTCAGTGTTCTAAACACTTTCCTAGCCCATAAGGAATCAGAAAGGCTAGAGCATGTTTGGTTGAAGATTAATATCTAGTCCATGAAAATATATAAAAGGCATATGTCGGTTATCTTGTGTTACACAGACACACAAATATAATTATAGTATATGGCATGTCAAAGGTTCAAAATAGCAGAAGAGCTATTTAGATCATAGTTTAGAATTTCTCAAATCACTATCTTTTCCTAAAAAGTCCATGCCCTCATGAAATTG
>JAQZBX010073670.1:0-14887 GCA_029593785.1 Cabassous unicinctus | reverse complement strand
GGATAGATGGCTCAATAATTGGAAGAAATGAGGAACTGAGGGAAGACGAACCTGGGCTCTCTGGCGTGGACAGGCTACCAGATTGGGAACATATCTGGCCTCCTGGTCTGGGGATCTGCAATACAATTCTGCTCCACATTTGAATTCTGAGGAATATCTCCAGCTCTCTTTAAATAAAACACAGAATGGCTCCAAAAGACATATTTTCCTCATCTGGGCCATGTCTCATGCCATTAATATAAAATTGCTGGTTTAATGGAGCTGCTTTTGATCTATCAAGAAAAGACCCACATAATTCAATTTAGCTATTTTTCCAAGAGTAAATGTCTTAATTTGCAAGAGAGTGATTTGATTATAATTTTAAGTAATACTGCAGTTATATTTTTAGTCATGAAGATAATATCAAGTGACTCTATGAGGCTCAAATGTGGAAAGTCCCAGAGAATTGTGTGAGGTGGGAATTTTATCTTTGCAGCATTCAAAATTGTTTCTATTACTTGTAATGTGATGAGTATGCTTGAGTCAGAATGGATGGGATATTTGACAGGGAATTTTACATATAAAATATAAAATCAGACAGCTTGCATTTAAAGTATAAAGTAGAATGATCCCAGAAAACAGAGACATATAAAATCAAGGCCTCTACACCATCTGTACATTTTCTTTTTAAAGCGTGTGTTATCATGGGAGAATTTCTCATGCTGACCTTTGTTCCCACCAGGAGAGCCTTGTTTCTTTATTTCCTTCTGCATTATTCTTAAAAATTGAGACTGTTTAGCTCCCCAGGGGCGCCTGCCTACCTAAAAGCAGTATGAAAGTCGACTCTGCTGCCCAAATGCCAGACTTAGATGAGACTGAATAGCTGCCCTGCTCCAAGTACAGAAAACACCCCCCAAAATCCCATTCTTCCCTCCCACCGTCCCTCTTTGAGCCAGATTTAGTGTTGCTCATGGCGAAAATTGCTCTCCTGTACCTGACAACCTGTGGGGTTATTGACCATGACATTGACCCGTGGAGGGTTGAACGAGGTGGAGAAACATGCGCGGAAATGCTAAGGACAGACACTGCCGCCCACCCTCGACCAGGCCCTGGAAAGGGGGCGGGGGCACCAGTAGGAGAGCAACCTGGGGGGGAGTTTTAATTAAGGAAGAGGGAGAGAGGCCTGTGCACGGTCAAGTGCAGCCGTGGAGCACCTGGTGCCCACACACAGACGACCCACCCAGCAGAAAGGGAAATGGACACACCCAGGGGATTTCGAGCAGCAGTCACTAGTCCCTGCTGTACCCCACAGGAATTTCTCTCTCACTAGCATGTTTTCACCAAAACATACTCATTCAAGGTGCGAGCATTGGGTTTCATCTGCAGGAGGAGAAGTTTTCTTTCTCTTGAAGTTACTGGATAATAGAGTCCATAGTGGAGGAGATGGGAGAAGGGCTTCCATTTCTTCCTTCTGGTTTCCATAAAAAACACCATGAGTGGGTGGGATCAGGCCTTCTATGGGTTCTGGCTCCTCTGGTCTTCTCTCCTCAAGGGAATTGTGATCTCAAAAGGCAGGGCCACGGCCGAGAGCTCTAGAGTCAGACTGCCTGAATTTGAGTCCTGGGCCCCTCTCCCCTCTGCCCATCTGTTTCCTCCTCTGTACCAGGGGAGTATAGCCCAAACTGCATACGGGCGGTTGTGAGGATTAAACAAGCTAAAGCCTATAAAACGCTCGGCACAGCCCTGGCCCACGGTGAGCATGCGATCATTTTCGTTAGTGCCGCTCTCTAAATATACCCTGCGATGGGTGCCTGTCTGTAGAGGTGCCCCTTGCCGGGGCTAGCCCAGACTTGGTGCAGTCTTGTGCATCTGCAGTGGGAGAAGTTCCTAATGCCACAGACACCTCGCCTGAGAGCTGTCAGAACAGGGACTTTGTCCTTGGGGTGTGTCCGGGAGAGGGTGTCTTTTGTGCCATGGGCTGCTGATTACCTCCGAGAATGTTAGGCGCCAGCGTGCTGAGCCTCACACCGGACCTTGATGTTTCTGGTTCCTCAAACCTTCCTTTGCTTTCATTACAGGCAGTTTCCCTTCCTCACCAGGAAGCAGGAATGTCACAGGAGCCTCAGCCCAGATGCCTTCCCCTGGGGACTGATTAGAAAAAACAAGATTGTTTTTCAACTCCTTTTGTTGGAAGGCACTGCAAGGACATCTCCTAGTCCACTCAAGCACCCAGACCTTCAACAAAACAAATTATTTTTAGCAGAATGATATATATATTATTTTTCTTTGCACAGCCTAGAACCAAGCTTAGTAGAGGGTACAGAACACCACAGTTGATTGAATCTGCTAGGAAATCAGAATGCCCAGCACCTCCCTGAGAAATTTTGTGACCAGACTTGAAAGCAAAATGTAAAAATTTTAGTAATTTACGTCCTATTTATTTCCTGATAAGCTTTTTTTTTACCTAACACCTAAACCAGAGTATAAGAAGTGCTTTTTGCCCTCCAGCTGCTGAAAACCACTTTCCCAATCTCAACATTGGTGAAACTAGTGTTTGCCGGGCTCCGCTCCCCTGGCCATCTTTGGTTTGCCCAGGGCCAGCGCCTGAGCACTTCCCAGGCCTATGGATGAAGCCACTTTCAGAATGCTTTGTTCCACGCCAATCCACATGCCAGTTCCAGTAGGTTTTGCTAACTCAAACCCGGTGTTCACTTAGCGGAACTTTTGCCTAAAGCACCCATTAGCTTTGCATGAAAGGCTCATCACGCAGTGGTTTTTTTTGTTTTTTTTTAAAGATTTATTTATTTTATTTATCTATCCCCCCCTTGCTGCTTGTGCTGCTGTGTCCATTCACTCTCCGTGTCTGCTCATCTCCCCCTTGCTGTGAGGTCCTGCCGCATCAGCCCACGGCACCGCGAGAGCCGGCCTGCCCTCACAAGGAGGTGCCGGGAAGCGAACCCGGGGCCTCTCATATGGTAAATGGGGGCTCTATCCACTGAGCCACACCCGCTTCCAACGCAGTGTTTTTAATTGCCACAAATAAGTTGCTTTACTACTAAGTGGCAAACATAGTTTTATCACGTCTGCTCATGGAGGAGCTTTGTGTTATAGAATTCCCCCAAATTTCCAGATAAATTTTGATAATAGTGGCATTTTCCCTGTGCTCTAACTGATAAGTCTGTGGGGTGGATCGGATTTCAAGTGCAGGACAGCAGTGATTTATCACTCAGGTGTGCTGTCATGCCCCCTTTTAGCCATTAGAGCAGGATCCGAAGAAGGCCAGAGGGGAGTCCCATGGGCCCCTTTGGGTGGAGCTGCTTTCCATGGTTTCTAGGTTACTTTCATTCGGTAAACCCCTAACTTTTCTTGGCGTCTCTTCTTGTCATTTGATAATTTGGTACTAAGATGAATATCTTCCTGGAAAGCTCAGATGCCTTTAAGCCATTATAATTATTTTATAGAAATATAGAAAAACTATTTTATGATTCCTGGTATATTCATATGTATTATCTTTAAACGCACAGAAGGTAAAACTTAAAGGTCGAATTTTGTAAACATCATGAAAACAAAATATTTCCACCAAATTGTTTTATGAAATGAAAAATCAAGAAAATCTTGAAATTGTTTCCTGAAATGAAAAATCAAGAAAATCTGTAGAGAGCTTGGTACAAATCCTTGGATCCCAAAATTCATATCATGCCAGAGCCCAGCCAGACTTCTCTTCAGCATAGGGGATATTTATGGACAGGATTTGAGTCTGCCTTAAAAGATTTTTTTTTTTTTTGGTCCTTGTCAGTTTTGTTTTCTTATTATATATCGTACATTATCATGATTCTCTTTTATTTTTAGAATCAACCTAGATAGAAACTAATCTGTAGATCAAATAGAAGTGCTTTTTGCCTTCAAAATCAGAGTGGCTAAAGAGTAAAAATTGGATAATTCAATTCAAATTATATATGGTATCTATAATACATTGACTTTAATGATTTTTTTTTCCTCTTAAGGTCAGGGACAATAAAAGTAGAGTTTAAAATCCATATATATTGTGATTTAATTATCTATTCTTTTTTTTTTTTCATTTTGCCGCAAAAAGGATTCAAAACCTTTACAGATAGTTCCGCATTTTTGTCTTCCATTTAGTTGAAACTTCAATATTAAATGTCAGCAAAATGTCAGCAATGGTAATTTCTGTAATTAAGGTTGAGAGTACATTTTTTAGCTCCTAACATACCATAGCTTTAGGATGAGTGAAGATCTGTGAAAGAGAAGCAGTTCAAGAGATATCGACTCCCTTCCTCCCAGAAAATCAAGTTATTGGCCTAAGTATGGCAGAACTCTTAAGTTTTCTATTGTTCGTATTGATTTGTCACTTCTTCTGTCGTTTTCATCAGCGAAGTAGCCTGTTGAATCTTTTCTCACTCAATTTGACAGCACTTTCTCTAGACTTGAAATAGGCCGAATGACTAATTTTCTTGTCACTTACATTTTTACTGATGCGCGACTTTGGGCGGCAATGTCACAGAGCATTTTCTCACTTGGTGATTTGCAGAAGGTGAGGTACACTGGGAGAACTGGAGAAGATGGAAATGGAAAAAGCTATAATTAAGGACAGGCTCGTTCACAAATCAATCCTCTGGGAAGAACTGATTTGAACCTTTCTAATAAGTCTATGGGCCAATCCGTTGCACCTTCGGAGAGTCTCAGATTCTGAGGAGGGAGGCCTTCGGTTTCCTGCTTCTTAAGGGCACAGAAGAAATTGGAGAGCAGACCTTCTCCAAAAGTCTGTAATTTAATAGTCTTAAGAAAATCTATTTTTTTCCCATTTCCATTTGCCTTTATCATTTCCTCAGAATTATTCTTAAACTTGGTTATGAGGCTATTTTTCTTCTTTCTTAGCAGTAGTGGACTGTTTTCTTCTCCAGGACTGTATCATTAGGGTTTCAAACCTAATCTCTTATACCTCCTTGTGTTTAGTGTCCTTTTCCAAAACATCCCTATTATTTCGTTACATTGTTCAGTAAAGCCATCCTCTTTATCTGTTACCAGGCTGTGACATTTACTGTGAATGATTCATTTAATTGGGGTCTTAACCAGTCCTGGAATTTAAATTTGCATTATATCGGAATACGAAGGAAATCCTTGTGAGAAGGATGTGACTTTAGGATGTGATCGATTTGCCTTGGTTATTGTAGGATTGCATGATTTATTTAGAATTATTAAATGCCAAGCCAGCACACCTGTAGAGTACCCTGTGGGTAGCAGGAACAGGGGAACATGTTAAGGACCCAGAAGTGCTGAGGCTGCACCAGCCACGTGCTCCTCCTTCCAGAAACGACTCTCCCACGCTTCTGTGAAATTGCTCTCTCTCCATCCCTCCTCCATCTCCCTTTCCTTCTCTTTCACTTCCGCCCACTGGAGGAGGGAGAGGAATCCCCAGTGTTGTATTCTCCTGTTTTCTCCTCTAAGATAGTTTCCAGACCCGTGACTCAAGCTTTTTTTCCTCCAGCCCAGTCATCACCTCCCTGATGTTTCTCCCTAGATGTCCCCCAGCCACCTCAGACCCAATCAGCCCTGCCTCCTTGCTCTGCTGGTCTGTCAGCATCTGCCCTGGCCCCCTGGACCCCCAGCCCTAGCCTCAGGGTTTGGTCCTAACGTCTCCCTCTTGCTCACAGACTCTAAGCCCACAAGCCTGGCTGGGGCTGCTTCTCGAATCTGGCGGCTCCTCTTCCTTCCCCCACCATCGCTTACGTCACCACTGGCTTTCCAACTAGTTTCTCTTCTTCTGGTCTCTCTCCCTTCCAGACCCTGCAGTGATTCCAGCACTGCGGCTGCCCCTCCCCAACCTCAGCCCTCTCTACCCTCTCTACCTTGGGGGGGTGAGGGGTGAGAGCCAGAGCACTTTGTCCGCTCAGCCCATGGGGTACTTGTCACCTTTAACATGAGGGGGTTTGTCTGTCTGAATTGTGAATGTTCTGAGGGACAGGACTGTCTCATTTTCATTTTTGTCTCTCCAGCTTCTAGAAAAGTCCCTGGCGCGTGGCCTGTTCCTCTGTAGGTGGCTTCCGTGAGTGAATGAGCCAGCGGCGCTGCCCAGAGGCTCTGTGCTCTGCCAGGCCACCTTTCCTCCTGTTCCAGCCTGAGAGCAGTGAGCCCCTTCCCACTAGCAGGCCCTCCCCCAGCCCAGACTGTACCGTGTGCCAGTAGGCAGTTTTCAGCAGTTTTTAAAATTGAGATATAGTTCACATACCATAAAATTCGGTCTTTTAGAGTGTACAACGCAGTGATTGTTAGTATATTCATGAAGTTATGCAACCATCACCATCATCCAATTCCAACTCTTTTATCACCCCGAAAAGAAACTCCATACCCATTAGTAGTCACTCCCCATTCCCTCTTCCCCCTAGCCCCTGGCAACCTCTAATTTCCTTTCTGTCTCTATTAAATAATTTGCTTATTCTAGTATTCCTTATAAGTGAGATAATACAATAATTGCCCATTTGTGTTGGGCTTCTTTCACTCAGCGTGATGTCTTCAGGGTTCAGCCATGTTGTAGCATGTCTCAGTACTCCATTCCTTTTTATGGCTGACTAATATTCCACTGTGTGGATAGACCACATTTTGTGTATCCATTCATCCATTGATGGACATTTGGGTTGTTTCCACTTTTGGGCTATCATGAATAATGGTGCTATGAAAAACTATTCAAGTTTTGTGTGGACATATATTTTGAATTCTCTTGATTATATACCTAGGAATGGAATTGTTGGATCACCTGTTTAACTTTTTGAGGAACTGCCAAACTTTTTTCCATAGTGATTGCACAATTTTATATTCCCACCAACAATGCATGAGGGTTCCAATTTCTCCACATTCTTGTCAACATTCATTATTGTCCACCCGTGTCCTTTTGATTGTAACCATCTTAGTGGATGTGAAGTGGTATCTCATTGTGGTTTTGATTTCCATTTCCCTAGTGACTAATGCTGTTGATCATCTTTTCATATATTCATTGACCATTTGGGCATCTTCTTTGGAGAAATGTCTATTCACATCCTTGGCCCATATTTTAATTGGGTTGCCTTTTTTTTTTTGGTTCAATAAACATCGTGATCGTACAAAACAAACATGCATGACATCATACAGGGCTCCCACACAGCACCCCCCCACAAACATCCTGCATTGTTATGAAACATTTGTTAACAAATCATGAAAGAGCATCGTCAAAGTATTGCTACTAGCTATAGTTTTTTTAAGGATTTATTTATTTATTTACTTTTATCCATTTTTATACCCCCCACTCCCACCCCCCCACCCCCCGTTTTTGCTGTTTCTGTGTCCATTCACTGAGCAAGTCTGTGTGTCCGTTTCCTGCCCTCTTCTCATCCTTCTCCTCCTGTCTTCACTGGGATTTGATCCTCAGAACCTCCGAAGTGGGAGAGAGGTGTCCTACTACCGCCTGCACCACCTTAGTTCCTGGTTTTTTGGTGCATCTCGTCTTGGCTCTCCCTTGTGTCACTCTCCTGTTATGTCATCATCTTGCTGCATGGCTTGCGGGGCCTGGCGGCTCACCCGCGCCTGGGGCCTAGCGGCTCACCCGTTCGCAGGGCCTGATGGCTCACCTGTGCATGGGGCCTGGTGGCCCACGTGCCTTCTATATTTTTCTTTTTTTTATTTTTACCGGGAGGTCCTAGGGGTCGAACCCAGGTCCTTCCATATGGGAGACAGACGCCCAACCTACCCCAAGCCACATCCGTCCCCCTGCTATATCTCTTAAGGTTGACCAAAGATACCCAAAGTTACAGTCTTTTCCCATACAGGATGGTCATATAATAAATCAGGCTTAGTTTAACACCAGCATTCTAAAAACCAGACCTAGGGAGAAAAACTAGGTCTAGGGACGCATGCATGGTTTCTAATATAGCGAATGTTTAGCCTACCCTGATTATCACAAAATCAGGACAGTGAGAATATTCGCACTGGGTTGTCTTTTTATTATTGATTTTTCAACAATACTAGACCCTTACCAGACAAATGACTTGCAAATATTTTCCTACCATTCTTTGGGTTGATTTTTCACTTCGTGTCCTTTGAAGCATAAACATTTTTAATTTTGATGAAGCCCAATTTATCCATTTTTCTTTGCTTGCTTTTGCTTTGAGTGTCATATCTAAGAGGCATTTTAAGGCTTTATCCTTTGATTACTGTTCAAAACACTGCCCCCAAAATGAAAATCTGTTAGTATTTTCTTCTGCATCCTCTGTTTCTAAAGCTACTGATATTAGCAATGAATAGAAGAAATCGGCCTATTAATTTCCTAGATTTGCAACATATTCTTGGCCATTCCTGCTCTGGACTCAGACTCCCTGCCATCATTGCTTCATCTTTTCACTAGGTTTAAAATATACCCAGGGAGATATTTTATGGCCCACCTTTCTTGTCCTTAATGCCTTATTCTTGACTTCACTTACAGAGGGCTTCCTCCACCCCTGCCTCACTCCATTTCCTCTTCCCTCCAAGTCAGGAACATCATCCAGCACCACCCTTGGCTCTGTCTCACCACAGCTCTTTATAATTATTCTCAAGACCAATCTCAGTGGTTCTGGTCATCTCACAGGTAACTTCCTTACCTTTTCCACTTGCCCAAAATATATAGCTCATTCACTTCTAGAAATATGCAAAAAATAAGTGTAAAACATTCAGACATCTTAACAAGCCCTTGGATTGAACTTAGAAATGCAAGTCAGCATGGACCTCTTCAAAACTTGAAGGCACTCTGGGCTCTTTCCAGGTGGCACATCTTTTGGGGGCAATCTGAGCACATAAGTGAGATCAAGTTGCTTCCTTTACTCCAACCATTCTGGCCTCCCGTGACCAGCTCCAGCCCATCTTTCACCTATATGCCCTGCCACCCTCCTGCCACCCCATGACTCCAATCTCCTTGCACCTCCTGGAACACCCCAAGCCCCTTCCAGCTCATGCTAGTTTCTGGACCTGAAAGGCTCTTACCACCCCCCACCATCCCTACCTCAGCCCCACTCCCACCAAGTTAGCTCCTTCCCTGCCTCCTCTTCAGAGGAGACATCCCTGACCATCTTACCCCCTTCCCTTCCTAGCACTGATGTAATGACAGTTGCCCTATTCCATGGATTTGACTTTTAACTAGTTTCCTGTCTGCCTCCCTGTTAGAATGCAGGTTTGGCAAGTGTGGGGGCAGCATCTGGCTTACACCCCAGTTCCATGCCTCTCTCTGGCACACACAGGCACTCAGGATGTATTTCTTGAATGAACACTTGCATGAAGGTGCTTTGCTTGTTGAGAATGGCAGTCACTTGAGAGTAGGTTTTCTGAGATGAGTAGGATAATACATGGAAATCATACACAGGCCCATGTATATACATAGTATTTTGACCATTCGCTAATTCAGTCCATTTTGTCATCCTTAATGCAGAGTGATTGTTTTTTGTTGCTGTTGTTTTGCTTCTTTCTTTTCACATAGTAATTCTAACAAACATAGTTTGGTAGCAGCGCTTTTTTTTCCAGAGCAATACCCCCACCCCATTGGCTGGCATTTGTACCCATGTTTGACTTGAACTCTTCAAATCCCATCTGTTGGAGTTCTCCACAGTTTTCTGAAAAATTTGAGCTGTAACATTCTGGTATATTTCTGGAACTAAGACCCCAAAAATATTACTGCCTCTTCTGTAATTTCTCATGTCCAAGAAAAATGGATTTTATCATAGTTATCTTTAACAACCAAACTTAGACCTTTTAGATCAACCGTTGGCTCCAAGAAGCTCATTCTGTCCTTCCAATGGGTGATAAAAGATTCACTTGATTTAGAGCTGCATTCCATTCTCACTAGATTGCATATTTTCATTATGAAATATTTTACACATACTAGAAAATTCATAACAATTATATAAATGCTAAAGAATAATAAAGCACGCGTTCCTTGACTGACACCCCCCCATGTGGACTGACCAAAATATTTGAGACTCTCCCCAATCCAGAGATAGTCCCTGGCTTGCTCTTCTTTATAGTGTTACTGCAAATGTGTCTATCCTTAAGCAAGATGTTTTACTTTGCCTGTTTTAAAATTGATATAAATAAAGAATTGCAATGTAGGTCTTCTTCAGTGGCTTGCTTTTTTAGGTTGAACGTTATTTTAAGTACCTATAGTTCATTTATTTTCACTGCTGTATAGTATTCCATTGCATGGCTGCATTTATCAGTGGAAGGCAAAATGGTTTCTTTCTCTCTTTTTTTCCCTGTTGTTTAGAGAATGCTATAAGCATTCTTGAAGACGCACAGATGTGTAAGAGTTCACATACCTAGTTGTGGAATTGCTGGAATTGCACCTGCTCTTTTCTAGATCATGTCAAATTGCTTTCCCGAGAAGTTGGGTCAGTGACCTCTCACCAGCAGGCTCTGAGAGTTCTGTACCCGACATCCTCTCTTGGCATTATTAGATTTTTTTTTTTTTTTTGCCAATCTGGCATATATAAAATATCTCATTGTGGTTCCAATTTGCATTTCTCTGATTATTAATAATGTTGAGCATCTTAATGGCCAGTCATAGTTAATCTTCTAGACATGCTTATAATTCTCTTTTGCCCATTTTCTGTAGGTTATTTGTATTTTTCTTATTAATTTGCCAGGGGTCTTTATATATTCTGGACACTAACCCTTGGCCAGTTATATGTGTTGCAGATGCCTTCTCTCACTTTGTGCTTTGTTTCTTTACCTCTTTATGGTGTTGTGAAGAATAATAGCTCTTAATTTGAATGTGGCCAGATGTACCAATCTTCTCCTTTATGGTTCATGTTTTTTGTTTCTTATTTAATAAATCTTTCCCTGCCCCAAGCTCATAAAGATTTTGTCCCATATTTTCTTCAAAAAGTTTTATATTGCTTATTTTTATCTACGCAAATTTTTACTTCAAATCGAAAGCTCTCTAACCGCTCCTTAAAAGTTGCCTCTGCTTATAGTATATCTAGCAGTGTAAAAACCCAAAGCAATAGATACAAATTCTAACTGTTCAATTATCCGTCCAGCAAATATTTGGGGGGTGTGTTTATAAGCTCAGTAGTGTGAGTGATGTAAGGATGAACCTGGTTCACCAGTGTCCTCAAGGGGTGTAGCGGGCTTGATGGTGGCCTCCACAACATATGTCCCCATTCTAATCCCGGGTCCTGTGAGCTCTACCTTACTTGGAAAAAGAGGCCTTGCAAAGGTAACCAAGGATCTTGAGAAGAGAAGATAATCCTGGGCTACCCAGATGGGCCTCACATCCAGTGATGAGTGTCCTTATAAGAGACACACAGAGAAGAGGAGGCCGTGTGACCAAGAGCAGAGACTGGAGTGAGGCAGCCACAAGCCCCGCAATGCTGACCTCCACCAGGAGCTGGAGGAGGCCCAGAAGGGTTCTCCCCTAGAGCATCTGGAGGAAGCATGGCCCTGCCCACACTTAGACTTCAGACTCTGGGCCTCCAGAACTGTGAGAGGAGGAGTTTCTGTTCTTTGAAGCCACCTAGTTTGTGGTAATTTGTTACAGCAGCCCCAGCAAATTAATACAGGCAGGTTTAGGATGACATCGTCAGAGGCAGTAATTAGAGCCAGAGGTTCTCAACCTTTTCTCCACTCCAGTATGCTCAGGGATGCAGCGAATAATAGATGCCGGCAAAACTCAGGGGTGCCAGAACTCTGCAAGTGGGCACATGGTTAGCGAAAGCCTCCCAGGCACTTCTGACACATGCCTCCCTGCTTTGCAGTTAGAGAGTCTGCAGAGCTTGAGCATGGCTACCCTGGGTTTGCCGGGTTTGGCAATAAGGAGCTACATGAGTTAGGAAAGACAGCTAGAACTAGGTATGGAGACTGGTACAGAACATACAGCATCCTGATGTCCCGAGGAGGCCTGCCTCCAAGGCTGGTTTGTCAAGCTGAGAATCATATCTACTCTTGAGAAGTTTAGAGAAGGTTCAGGCAAGAAGGGTTTTAAGAGCTGGAAAAATAAAAAAATACATAGAACCTGCCATATAGCCTCTTTCAAATAATTGTGTGATAAGGTAGTATATATGTTGTTCCAGGACAGAAGGTTGAAAGTGCTCAGCAGCAATCAGCACACTGCCCAAATAAGTGAAAAAGAAATGGAAACGAAATATTGGTTTTCTTCTGTATTTTACAAAGTTAGTGTGGCTTGTGTGTATAGATGCAGCCTAAATATAGGTATTGTAGTTTAAATTGCGGGTCGATTTGTAGAGCCTTCATATAGTTCAGTCGAGTAATTCATCCTCATTTGGAGTTTAACTCCCCACCTTGCATGAGATGTGGAACTTAACCCCATGTATTCTAGATTTCAAGATTTTCGCTGGAAGCAGTAAAGATTAGAAATCCAGGGTTCTGGTCCCAATTCCACACTGAGTAGCTGTAGCTCTAGAAAGGCACTTGAACTCCGAGTTTCTTCTTCATCAGTTGCAGGACTCGCCCCCGCTCACAAGGATCCAGCATGAGGGAGGTTTGCTTGTCATGCAGCCTGTTGCACTGGCCACCCATGCAGGGAGTCCACCTCGCTCACACACAGCGTGCTTTCTGGAAGATGGCACCGAAAAGCCCACCGAAGTGGAGCAGGCAATCAACATCTATTGCGCTTCATGCATATCCCTCCATTTAATCCTCCCAGCAGCCCCAAGATGTCAGCGTCCCCATTTTACACATAAGAAGACTGAGGCTGGAGTCGGGGGAGAGCTTGCTCAGGTCACCAGCTGATGCGTAGGACTGTAATTCATCCTGGGTCTATCTTATGCTGGAAAGCAAGCTCCTTCCTGCTGGTCTTACTGGGCTACCTTTTTTTTTCCTTTTTTCTTTTTTTTAATTAAAACAAATAGTAACAAACAGTAATCAGGATAAAGTTCAGGGGACCGGTTTGGACTCTCAGGCTCTCGCAATCCAGTCAAGTGGTCTTGGTCTCGGACCACATGAAGATAAACAGCTTCTTCATTCAAGTGGAGGGATATTAATAATTGATAAAAACTCTTAGGTGAAAATATAGACAGTGTGGGCCACCAAAGGAACTCAGAAATATTCCAAACTCAAGAAGGGCTTCAAGTTAGCAAGTGGAATATTCTCTGAATTGAGTAATCAAGGGGGTGGGGAGGGAATGTCCTTTAAACAAGTACAGGATTGTGAGCTGTTTTTAATGAGATAGTAATTCAGAACAGAATTTAAGTTTCACATCTATTAGTGGATTTTCTAAGAGAGCAAAAGGGCAATGGTTGGTATTGCAAAAGGCTCTTGGATTTGTGACCAGGTGCCTCTTCAGCCACCTTCTTTCAGTCACTAATCACCTACTGATGGGCTTTATTCCAGCATTCACTTCTCATTTTAATGTGTCTTGCTGCATGAGAAGAACCTTAAAAGCCTCTTTTTTTTTTTTCTTTTTGGTCTAATTTATAAATGCCTTTTTTATACAAAGCAAGCAGCATTGAAGCCCTTAGGATGTTAGATAAGAGAATGTCAGGTGCTACTGCACCAAACTGCCCTTGCCCGTGGTACTATTAACAAATTCAGTTCTCATTCAAGAGCTTCGTTTTTTAAGGCTACTAAAAGAAATTATTTTTGGCGCCAACAAGCTCGTTGGCTGTTTCTAACTGCTGCCAGAGTTATGGCAATGTTTGTTTTCTCTTTGTCATGGTGCTTACATGCCCTGGCTTGGGCCACGAGTGAAAATGAGTTTGATGATCTCCAGGTCTCACCCCAGCCCTAATGGATGTTTGTCTAAATGACAACACCCAGCTTAGAGCTGCTAACACTCTGGGAAGGGTGGGGGGAGTGATGTGGGGCCAGCCCAGAGGGGCAGGAAGGGGGTGGGTGATTTGTGCTACATGTGACATCAGGGACACAAATGACTAGAGCAGAAACCTGTGAAGCAAAGCCTTCCTCCACTAGTATCCACTTTTGGAAGCACCTTTTTTGTTCTCTCAGTCTCCTATACTGATTTAGGAATCAGACCATAAATATTCATTGACTCAACATTGTGAATATGATTAATCCTACTGAATGGGATGCTTGGGAGTGGTTGAGATGGGAAAGCTCATGTGTAGGTGTTTATAGTATGTATAGTGGTTTATATATATAGTGGTAGAGAAGGGAAAATACATGTTTCCACAATTTAAAAAAACAAAAGAGCAACTAAAAAGACAATGACAATTAAATGCAATACATAATCCTGTACTGGATCTAATAATGGAGGCAAAAATGCCCTAAAGGACATATGAAAAAATTGGAATACAGACTATAAGGTTTATATCAGTATTAAATTTTTGAACTTGACAACTACCCTTAAGGTGGTTACATAAGTGAATATCCTTGTTCCTAGGAAATGCACATGGAAGTATTACGTGTTCAAGTAGCATAATGTGTGAACCTACTCTCAGATGTTTAGAAGATAGATAGATGGATAGATGGATGGATAGATAGATAGATAGATAGATAGATAGATAGATAGATAGATAGATAAAAGAGAGGCAAGGAGGGAGGAAGACAGCAAATGTAACAAAATGTTAAAAATTGGTGGATCTGCCCAATCCGGTTGGCCCCAACCGGGACATTCTCCTTAACCTGGAACCGGTAATTCCACCCAAAAGAAAACCAGGAACCTTAACGTTCCCCAATCAACCCCCCCCCCCCGGGGCCCCCTTGTTGTCCAGGTTATCCTGTCTCCGCCTTCCTAAACAATAGCCAGCCAAACGCCACCCACGGCTGCCAGCTCTGCCGAAACCCCCAGCCGCCTCACCACATCGGGATAGGGGCAAATGGAAGCACCATTCCCAACGCATCACTGTGTGTTCAGAAAATACCAGTGAACGAGAGCCGAAAGCTGGGTAAGTGGGGCCACGAGCCGATTCTATCT
>JAQZBX010073669.1:0-14883 GCA_029593785.1 Cabassous unicinctus | reverse complement strand
ACGTCAGGCTTGGCCCCTAGCTGTGCTTTGCGGACCCGATTCTCCAGGCCCCTCTTCCGTGCTCTGAAAGCGCCAGCGCATCCCCGGGAAGAGCGTGGAGGGGCCGGAGACGTTTACTGGAGGAGGGAGGAGTGAAATCAACCACTCTGCTTCTCCTGTTAGTCGCTGAGTCGCGCTCTGTGGTGAAACTCCTGGCGGAGAGTCCAGTCAGGACGCCGCGTGCTTCCCTCCAGGCGTCTGCTGCTCAGGCGCCGCCAGGATCGGAAATTGTTCCGGTCAGAGCAGGGTCAGGACATTAAGTGCTTGCCCTACAGGGGTAGCAGAGGGGGTCACGGTGAGGGCAGACCGTGGTGGGGACGGAAGTACTGGAGCTGTCTGGAAATGCAGAAGCGCACGGCCAGGGAGCGGGGAGGGTTCACGGTGAATTGCTCTGGGCCCGAGTGTGGATGGCTGGTGCGGGGCTGAGGGGGAAATGACTGGAGCTGGAAGCTTCCAGACCTGAGGAGCTTTGAAAGCGGGCGCTACACGCGCAACAACTGATGCCAGGACTTGCTGGAGCTGAGCGGGCTGTGGACAGGGGAGGACGCGGGAGAGTGAGAGGCTGCACGTTCGCCTGGGAAGGGATCGGCGTGGGCAGGGCTTCAGGGCAGCGGCTGTTCTTTGCTTGTTTCCAAGAAGGAAAAGACCTCTTGTTTTAAACATCCACAGGCTTATATACTGCGTCCACGTGTTGTAGATGAAATGCTCCTCTCTGGGCCCCCTTTAGACTTTTACATAGTTTCCCGTTGAATCCACCCTTTTGGTCACAACTCAACCGTGTCATATAAAGGGCTCCCCAAATAGCTCCTGAAAAGTGGTAAGAGCTCTGTGGCCGTCACAAAGCTCAAAGTGAAATTCAAAGTGAAGCACAGTTTGGGTGTGTCGCGACGCTGGCAGGAGCTTGACTTTCCCTTTGCCTGGAGCCCTGAGCGGTCACAGGTGCAAGGCGCGGACCGCAGGGGAGTGGTTTTCCTTCTGACCTAAGCCTTCCTCCTTCTTTCGTTAGTTTGAGGCTGAAAACCACACGAGGAAGCTCTGCGTTAGCTCCAGTCCTGGCGCACAGGGGGCTTGAGGTGCCCGAGGGGGCAGTATGACAGGCCGGTTCATCGTGGGCCCAGCCGAGGGAGTGGCTGCGCTGCTGCGCTGTTGGAGTCCAACCTCTGCTCAAAGGCTGGGGTGAAACAGCAAGAGCAGGGCTTTATCGCGGTCAAGAGCCACGTATGAGAAAAAGAAAGGGGAACAGATGAAATGGACACTTCTTAGGGGAAAAGGGAAGTTACCACATGTGATTAAAAAGGAGCGAAGAGAAAACCTGCACAGACCCAAAACCTTAGAAAAATACTCATCCTCACAAAAAAGACATTGAACCAAATTTTGCATATTTACAAAGGACAGGGAAACCATATCTTATAAAAACCGTACCAGACAATAGAAAAATAGCTAAAGATGTCAGACTAATTTTTATTTTCTTGATATAAAAACTGGCAAAAATTGTACAAGAAAATAAAAGTATGGGCCAGGAAATTGAATCCAGAAGCATATTGCAAATGCTCTTCCCAAGCAAGTCGGCCGACGCCTGGCTGAAATGAGAGTGCAGCGCTGGGGTGGCGTCAGATGCCCCATCGCTGAAGAGTAAAAGAGATTTGCATGCAGAAACAAAGCTTTCAGTGAAATTCAGCACTCACTCGTGGTTTGTGGTGGCAGTAAGGCCCCTCAGAAACTGAGAACAGAATGGCGCTCCTTAGCATGGTGAGGGGTTCCAAACACCAGAAGCAGACTTGATGGCTCACAGTCAAGTGTTGGAATGAGTTCCCAATCAATCCAGTGAGACACGGAGCCTGTGAATCTTCTGTACTGCCATCCAAGTGTAGATCCAGATCCTTCCAAGGAGGAAAATAAATGGGATGAAAGGTAGAAAGACCAGAAAGACAAAGACAAAGATGTTACTACTGGAAAATATTATCATCTCTTAAGAAACAAACTAAGAGAATTCTATGGACAAATTCTGAGGACTAAAACAGCGTTCAGCAATATGCAAAATTAAACAAAGATTCTTTATAACTAATAACAAATGAGCTTAAATATGTTAGAAAGAAACAACATCAGTTTTGAAACTATGAAAATACATGACCTTAATGGAGAGAATTATTAAGCATAACTGGAGGACTTACAAGGAAGAAGTCAGTCAAGGTGGGGCGGTGTCCCACTGTGGCTGAGAAGATCAAGCTTTTTAAGGATACCCGTTTCCTCCAATTAACCTACACATTCAATGCAGTTGTAATCAAAATCTCTGTAAGTATTTTTTCAGATAACTTGTAAAACTAATTCTGAAATGCACACGATAAGCAAAGATGGACAAACAGCCCAGACATTCTGAGGAAGGAGGACAGAGGGAGAAGCACACACTCTGTGAGATAAAAGCTTATAATGAGGCTCCGGGAGGAAAGCTGGTACCAGCCCGAGAAGCTCATGTCGCGGCTTCAGAAACAGACCAGTGCTTAAGGACAGGCTCGCATTTGACACAGGTGGCGTTACAAATGGCTGAGAAGTAATGAATTCATCAATAAATGGTTTGGGGACAAGTGGCTCTCCATACAGAAAAGAGTAAAATTAGATCTCACATCCAACACACACACGAATTACGTTAGGAGTAATGACTAACACCTGAAAAAAATCCCAAATTTTTAGTTGTCTTGCAGTAGAAATATGAAAGGAGAAAATTTTGAAATGATGACTTATTCCAAACTATGATTCTAAAGGAAAAAGGATAATCTACTTTATTTGCAGAATGCTTTTGGAAAACAACAGAAAACATCATATAATTCCAGAGCCAGCTCATGGGAACATGGCCCAGCTTCTCCGTACACAATTTTTACTTTGTCAGCACAAAATTATAACTGACAGTCATAGTTTGCACAACTCTTTTACAAGTAATATTTTCCAAACTTGAAAAATGTGTTTTTTACAGAAATACAAAACCACAAAATTCTCTAGATAATCAGTCAGCCTGACATAATCCTGTTATATTTTAAATGAGACAATGGCTAGCTTATAAATAATTGTGAAAGTGTAGTAAATTGTGTGAGATATGAAAAATGAAACCTAAAATTTGCCTTCTCCCCCAATTTAAAAATGTTTTTGTCAGTTTCATTTCAGAGCCTGTCCCGTCTTTGCTATCGCTATGACTCTTTCCCATAGAACTACAGAATAATATGACTCCTCGTGGACTGAGTGCCAGTTTGGATTGATTGTTTCTTATCCCATAAAAGAATGTTTCTGATCTTGAGACAAGAAAGACTTTTTAAATGTCACAAAGAAACAAACCGTGAATAGTGAGAAAGATGAATTTGAATGCATCACGATTTGCAATTTTTGAATAGAAAAAACACCACAAACAAGATTAAAAATGAGATACAGATTACAAGAGTACAGTTGCACTGTACATAACAAAGTATTAGTATCCAGATTTAAAAAAAGAATATATTATTTTTAAAAAGAAAAAAAGACAATCCAAAAGAAAAGTGGGAAAATAATATGAATAAGCAATTCAAAGAAAAATAAACAATGTCTAGAAAGCAAATGAAAGTGTGCCCAACTTCATCTGTATTCAGGAGACTATCAAATTAAATGAGCAGCGAGGTGCCATTTCTTATCACATAAATGGCAAAAATTGGAAAGGGCAACAATGTCCAGTGAGGTGAGCGCACAGAGTGAGGGAAGGAATAACAAAGCTCACACTGACGGCTTTAGTGTCAATAGAGTTTGTGGTCAACAAAATTAAAAGACAAAAGAAAAATGATGTGGAAAATATTTGCACCGTATAGAGCAGGCAAAGGGTTCTTATTTTTAATGAATAAAGTACTCCAGTACATTTAAAAATTAATTAAAAAACACAAAGGAGGTGTTTTAGTTTCCTGGGCTGCTCAGCAAATGTCATGAAATGGGTTGGCTTGAACAAAGGGAATTTATGTGCTCACAGTTTTGAGGTTAAGAAAAAGTCCAAATCAAGGCACCACAGAGTGACGCTTTCTCCCTGAAATCTGTGGCCTTCTGGGCTGGCTGCTGGTGGTCCCTGGTCCTCAGCTTGTCACATGGCGAGGCACGTGGCGGCGCCTCCCGGCCTCTCCCTTCTCTTCTGGGTTCCGTTGTTGTCCAGCTTCTGGCTGTCCTCTCTGGCTTTCTCTGGGTTTGAATTCATCCCACGTACAGAAAACCCCGGTAGTAGGATTAAGACCCATCCTGATGGGGCTGGGCCACACCTTAATTGAAGCTGCTTCATCAAAAGGTCCTTCTGACAATGGTTTCTTATCCACAGGAGTGGATTAGATTTAAGAACATGGTTTTCTGGGGTACATACAGCTTCAGACCACTACAGGGGTGGTGTATATTTTTATTAAATAAATATTTAAGGGTTTTTGAAAAATTTCTGGACAAAGATAATTTTGTTTTTCAATTTCTCAAAAATTGAAGGAAAAAATAGCCCAGAAAATTATTTATGCTAGTGATATTGCAGAAAAAACATCACTTTTAAATATGGCTGATGGAATTATAAATTGATACAACCTTTCTGAAATTCAGTTTTGTAGCCTTTGACCTAGTAAGTCCACTTCTAGGATTTTATCCTAAGTAAACAATCAAAGATAGTCTCAATGATTCATGTCCAAAGGTGTCCATGTGACACTGTTTTTCTAATGGAGAAGATGGAAAGGCAATCAAAAGGATTCGATGAATTAGGCTGTATCCATAGAGTAAGATATTATCATTATCCAATGACCTATAAGACACTCATGATAAAAAATGTAGCTATGAACAAATGGATTTCAAAGATGCTTTCACTTCAGCCAAGAACAAGAATACATTTGTGTTTTTGTTACTTGAATGAATGCTTCTTAAATGTAAAAGTAATTATGGTTGAATGGTGGGCTTCCAGGTGTCCAGTTCCCTATTTTATACTCTATATTAATTTGCAATGAGTCTGTGCAACCTTATTTTTATACTAGAAATTGTTCCTATCAGCATGGTACTTCTTATATACAAACACTCAATACAACAATAGATACTACGATGTAGTAGAGAGAAAGCATGTTTGAAAACAGTGGACCAAATACTTGATGTCAAGACCAAGCATCCCTCACGCTCTGTTGTGTCTGGGAGGTCCTGACTCTTCTCTCAAGCATCAGGTCAGGGTTGGCAACATCAGCAGGAGGCGGCTGAGGTTATATTCCAGCCCACCCCCAGGCCACCCACACAGGACACAGAAAGAGTTTGGCTTTTCCCAGACTCACTTCCTGAAGGCCCTGATTCCAATGGGAAGATGGGCTGGTGGCTGCTTCTGGACTAGAACTGGTGGGAGAAGCCATGGGTCAAGTGCTCGAGCATGCAGCTTTCTTTTTATGATTTTATGCAAAACAAACAAACAAACAAACCAAAGAAACCAAAACCAAACCCCTCTGTCCTTTTTTTCTTTCTTTACTCTGCGTGAATTGCACCCAGTGCTTCCTTTGGACTGTCTTGCAGCATCACCTAGCTGGGACACACTGCACCTGCTCCTGCTCCTCTTGCCATCTCAGGACAATGTGGAGCATGGCTTCTGTTTAGGAAAAATGTTTTGACCAGTGTAGACCTTGCCGTCCTTCCTTGATGATTACTCCTAAGAAGGTTGCTTTCCTTTCAAAGGTTTCATAATCTATATCATGTACCT
The DNA here is from genome assembly GCA_029593785.1 of Cabassous unicinctus. Taxonomy (NCBI): domain Eukaryota; kingdom Metazoa; phylum Chordata; class Mammalia; order Cingulata; family Chlamyphoridae; genus Cabassous; species Cabassous unicinctus. The sequence goes on along the minus strand of JAQZBX010073669.1, from coordinate 9,143 downwards.
GTATTAAAACCTTGCATAGGGAAGCGGGAGTGGCTCAGTGGATAGAGCCCCCGTTTACCATATGGGAGGCTCCGGGGTCACTTCCCGGGGCCTCCTTGTGAGGGCAGGCCGGCCCGGGCGGTGCGGTGGGCTGATGCAGCGGGACCTCACAGCAAGGGGGAGATAAGCAGACACAGAAGAAACACAGCAAATGGACACAGCAAAAACACAAGCAGCAAGGGGGGGATAAATAAATAAATAAATAAATCTTTAAAAAAAAAAAAAAGAACCAACAGTGAAAAAGAAAGCCATCAGTTTTCTGGTCTGACATGTAAAGGGCTTGGAAATCATCACTCCCATCCTCACAAGAAGAAAAAAGCTGAACAAACTAAGAATCAAAAACTCTTATTAGAGCCATCAGGTAACTGAGGTCACAGGACAACCCAAAACTTGAAAGAGGTGAATCCAGAGAATCACAGATTATTAGGAGCAGAAACTGTGCCTGGATAGTTGACTAATTGCGGGAGACTGATTGTGGACTAACCTGAGAAGAAAACTCCTGAGGGACTAGCCTTAGATACGTAATGCAAGCAGAAGGATGGAAACTCAAAAAAAGAACCAAAAGGAAATACTAGGACTCAAAAATGCAGTAACAGAAAAGAAGAATACCTTTGATGGACTTATCAACAGACTGGATATGGCTGAGGAAAGAACCAGTGAGCTTGAAGATTTTAAGGTGTCAATAGAAACTTTCCCAAATAAAAAAGCAAAGTGAAAAAAGGAATGAAAAAATGGACCAGAATATCAAGAACTGTGGGATGATTACAAAAGGTGTAACATATGTCTAAAATGGAATACCAGAAGAAGAAAGAGAAGAAGGCACAGAAGAAATATTGCAATAATATTGGCTGAGAATTTTCCACAGTTAACGTCACATACCAAAGCACAGAACCAGGAAGCTCAGAGAACACCGAGCAAGATAAACACCAAAAAACACCAAGCAAGATAAGTACCAAAAAACCCATACCTAGGCATATCATATTCCAACTGGAGACAATTAAAGACAAACAGAAAAATCTTGAAAGAAGCCAGTGGGAGGAGGGAAGGAAGGAAGTGGTGGGAAACAACCTCGATAGAAAGGAACAAGAATAAAAAGTAAATCAGACGTCTCTTTAGAAACCATGCAAGCAAGACAAGAGTGGAGTGAAATATTTAAAGAGTTGAAAGAAAATACAACAAACCTAGAAAATTATGTAGTCATCAAAATTATCCTTCAAAAGTGAGAAAACCTAAAGAGGTCCTCAAACAAACAAAAATTCAGAGAATTTGTTGCCAGTAGGTCTGCTTTTCAAGAAATGTTAAAAGAAGTTCTTCAGAGAAAAGGAAAATGATACAGGCCATCTGGATGTATACAAAGAAAGGAAGGCGCATCAGAAAAGGAGTAAGTGAATGTATAACAAAATATTTTGTTTTTCTTATTCTTAATTGATCTAACAGGAATACACTTTGTTCCAAATAATAATGGCAACAATGATTGGGTGATTATAGCTTATAGATAAGTGAAATGAAGGACAGAAATTTTATGAGGTGTGGGAGGGAGGAATTGTGAATAATCCACCCATGAAGCAGTGTAGTATTATTTGAAAGTGGACTTAGATTGCAGATGTATATTGCAAACTCTATGCTAACCACTGAAAAAATTTTTAAAGAAGTATAACTGATGCTCTAAGAGAGGAGAGAAAATGGAATAATATAAAATGCTCAGTTAAAATCAGAGAAGGCAGAAAAAGAGGGGAAACCAAACAGGAAACAAAGAATAAGGGCAATGAATAGAAAACATTTACAAACATGGTAGATGGTCATTCAACCTTATAAATAATCACTTTAAATGTGAGTGGTCTAAATACACCAATTAAAAGGCGGAGACAGTCAGAATGAATGAAAAACAAGACCCAACTATATGTTGTCTAAAAGAAACCCACTTTGAATATAAAGACACAAATAGAATAAAAATAAAGGTATGAAGAAATATATACCATGCTACTATAAATAAAAAGAAAGCTGGCGTCACCACATTAACTTCAGACAGAGTGGACTTCAGAGCAAGGAAGATTATCAGGGATAAAGAGGGGCATTACAGAAGGATAAAAGATCACTTCTTTAAGGAAACATAACAATCCTTAACCTGCGTGCACATAACAACAAAGCCTCAAATATGTGAGGCATAAACTGAATGAACAGTAAGGAAAAATAGAAAACTCAGACATCAACACTCCTGCATCCGTAATCGACAGACCCAGCAGTCACGAAACCACTAAGCGTGGCGCTGGACTGAGCAGCACCATCAATCAACTGAACCTGATTGGCATTCACAGGACGCTCCATCCTACAGCAGCAGAATACATGTTTCCTCAAGCTCTCAGGGAACATTTGCCAACACAGACCACATTCTGGGCCATAAAACATGCTTTAACAAATTTAAAAGACTAGAGTTCCTGCAGAGTCTGCTTTCAGATCACAATGGAACTAAACTAGAAACAACAGCAGAAAGACAGCTGGGAAATCTCAAAGCATTTGGATATTAAACAACACTCTTCTAAACAACACATGGGCCAAAGAAAATCTTTTGAGAGAAATTAAAAATATTTTTTAATTAAATCAAAATGAAAATACAACTTATCAAAATTTGTGAGAGGTAGCTGAGCTGTGGCAGTTTGATATAGTTATGAATTCCAAAAATAGATATTGGATCATGCTTGTAAACTGGTCTGTTCCTCTGGGCATGATTAAGTTATGATTAGGGCGTTGACTGGGCCACGTCAATAGGGCGTTGAGTCCCAGCCCTTGGTGGGTGGGGAATCAAAGATAAAAGATATGGCGAAGGACAGTGTTGGAACAGTTTTGATGTTGGAGCTCTGATGCTGAGTTTTAAAGCTGGAGCCCGGGAAGTAAGCACATAGGAGCTTGGTGGTGAGGAAGGAGAGGAGGCTCTGGGAAGAGAGGAGCCGTTTGCCTGACAGTTCACAGCTGGCCTTGTGGAGAGAGGCAAAGCCTGGAGAGCCTCATAGTCTACAGCTGACCTTGTGGAGGAAACAGAGGAGCTGAGCCCAGAGAGAAACGGAGCCCCGGGAAGAGAGGAACCCAAGAAGCCTGAACCCTGGCAAACGTCGGCAGCTGTCTTGCTCCAACACGTGACAACAGACTTTGGTGAAGGAAGAAACTTATGCTTTATGGCCTGGTGACTGTGGAATTCTACCCCAAATAAATACCCTTTATAAAGGCCAACAGATTTCTGGTATTTTGTATCAGCACCCCTTTGGCTGACTAATATAGTTGCAAAAACAGTGCTTAAAGGGAAATTTATGGCATTGAATGCATTTTTTAGAAAAGGGTAAAGACCTAAAATCAAGAATATAAGCTTCCACTTAAGAAAACTAGAAGAGAGGACCTAATTAAATAACAGCTAACAGAAGAAAAGAAATAATAAAAATTAGAGCAGAGATCAATTAAATGAAAAACATGAAATTAATAGAGAAAATCAACAGAATCAAAAGTTGACTCTGAACAAAAAGCAATAAAATAAAATAAAAAAACCTCTAGTAAGGCTAACTAAGAAAAATAGAGGCGACACAAATTACCAATATCAGGAATGAAAGAGGGGCCATTACTAATGAGCTAGTGGATGTTAGGAGGATAATATTAGGAACAACTCTATGCCTACAGATTTGATAAGAGAAGAAATTGACCAACTCCTTGAAAGGCAAACCAAATGGCACAGCCACTTTGGAAGATAGTTTGGCAGTTTCTTACAAAGCTAAAATAGCCTTAACCATACCATCTAGCAGTCGCTCTCCTAGATATTTACCCAAATGATTGGAAAACTTATGTCCATGGAAAAAACTGCATGTGAATATTTATAGGAACTTTAATTCCTAATTGCCAAAACCTGGAAGCAATCAAGATGTCCCTCAACAGGCAAATGGATAAACAAGCTGTGACACATCCATACGACGGAATGTTATTCAGCGATGAAAAGAAATGGTCTGTGAGCCATGGAAAGACATGGGGGAACCTTAAATGCACGTTGTTAAATGAAAGAAGCCAGTCCAAAAGGCGCAAACTGTATGATTCCAACTATACGACATTCGGGAAAAGAAAAAACTATGGAGATAGTGAAAAGAGCAGTGATTGACAGGGGTTCATGGGTAGGAGTGGAGGGGTGAACAGGTGGCATTTTTGGGTCAGTGAAACTTCTCCATGTTACTGTAACGGTGGAGAGATGACATTTTGCATTTGCCAAAGCCCAAAAGAGTGTACAACAAAGAACAAGCCTTGCAAACTGCAGACTTCAGTTGGTAATAACGTGTCAGCATTGCTTCATAAATTGTAACGAGTCTACCACACTAACGCAAGCTGTTAATAATATGGGAAACTGTGTTTTTGTTGGGGAGAGGAGGAATATATGGGAACCCTCTACTTTCTGGTTGGCTTTTGTGTAAACTTTAAACTGCTCTGGAATATAAAGTCTATTAAAAAAGGGTGATTGGCTGTCACCTCTTGCAGAGGCCAACAAATGTTAATCTGCCCGATGCATTTTCAAGTTGCTTTTTGCTTCCTGTAGTGTTTCTGGTACAAGCCCATTTCCTTTGGAATGCTTTTTATTTATTTCTAATTATTATTTGAACTTGAACATATTAATATATTTATGACTCCCTGTCTCAAACACTGACCACCCACCACTTTTTAAAGGCTTTTTTTTTTTTAATCTCTAGGGTCACTGGGATGCCAGCTCCATCTGGCTCTTCACTCTTTGACTTGGGTGACTCGAGCTGCTTCCTCTGGACTTCGAGACTTAGCTCCTCCAGAGGCAGCTCTCAGGCTCAGAGAGGAAATGTACTGCCATTCATTTACAGAAAAACCAACATTTTCTTCTCTACCTCTCAAAATCAAGTTGCATCAAGTCAGACTTAGAGAAAGCAAACCAGCATTCTCTTCGACTGTGTTCAGCTCAGAGGCTGCCCTTCAAGAATCAGAAAAAGCCCAGGAATTCCCATGGGTACGACAGGGGACCAGGGGTTGAAAGGACCTGAGATGCAGAGGAGCCCCTGAGAGCCAGGCGGGGACAGGGTTTCTGGGCTGGGGTCTGCGGTAGGGCTCCAGATCCTGAGGCCGGGTTCTGGGGCCTAAAGGATAGGGCAGCAGGTGTGGGGAGACCGAGGCATGGCGGCCGTGCCAGCCGGCAGGGTTTTGTGGTGCCTGTGCCTACCTCCAGCCACAGCAGGCCGAGCCCGCGGCAGCGCTCCCCACGGCCTGCTCTGCGCTCCGGGCTCTGGCTCCTGAAGGGCGCTGGTTCCACGGGCAGGCCCTTCCTGGAGATTCCCTCGGGACCCCCAAGCCTGCGCCCCTTGCAGGGGCCTGGGTGCTGAGGGCCGGCTGAGCACCATGTTTTGCGTGTTTGTTTGGGCGCTTGGTCACCTGACGGCGCTCACTAATGCTTTCTGTGGGGCTGCACAGGCCTGAGTGGTGCCGCGCTCTTCCATGTGACACGAGGACACTGTCCTACAATTCAGGGAACTTGCAGCCCTCGGAGGAGACACTTCCCACAGAGCTGCGTGCCAAGGACAAGGACGCTGGGCCCAGGAAGGGCTCCCAGGAGGGGCGAGGAGGGTGGGATTCAGCAGGAAGCGCCCCTGGCCGCGGGCGGCGCTCTGCCCAGACCTTCTCCTCCCAGGCTCGTTCCCAAGTCCTCGCGCCTCCTGCTTCCCTCCTTGGATGAGCTCCTTCGGCGGCTTCTGAGAGCAGGGCACCTCCACGGGCCACAGGCCCCTGCCGGGCGCTGCCCCCGCAGCAGCTGCGGCCTTGCTGGCGGTGGAATGGCGTGGCGTCGTGCTTCACCATGGCCTTCCTGTCCTGATGAAAGAAAACAAAAATACCTTGGGTTTACGCAAGGTTTTACGGCTTATAAAGAAACCTCCAGTTTGCAGTTTTTCAAATTAAGAAAATACATTTATTTTGCCTTCTAGTCTTCTAGCTTACTTGGAAGCTAAAAGTACACAACCAGATTAACTGGCCCAGATGCTCTGGCTAATTAACTGTGGGGGGCTGAGGGTGGGAGGGAAGAGGTGTGGGAGCCCCAGGGCCTGCAGGGGGCTGACTTCTGCACCCTGCCGTTTTTCACTGATATGCCATGACTTACTGCCGAAGCCTCCACAGCAGATAATAATGCCGGTTTTAGGCACCTGATAAGTAACAGAGCCCAGACTGGGGTTGTGTGTCTTTTCTCATAGTCTTTTCTCAAGGTGAAGGGTCATCGCGACCTTGGTAAAAACCAGTTGCACCTATGAACCCACTAGCAGCAGACATTTGAGTGAAAGCTGTCAGAGTCACATTTTTCTTCCACTAAAAATGTGTCCAGCTGGTTAAATAAATCATGGCCTATTCTTTCAATGAACAATTTTGCAGCTGTTAAAAAAATAAAATCTTCTTTATATAATGATATGGAATAATTTCAAAGATATATTGTTGAATGAAAACAGCAAGACTGAACAGTATATATAGCATGCTATTACTTGTGCAAAAAGTGTGTCTGTATGTGTGTGTGGATTTCCATGCATGTACATGGCCAGGGTGTATTGAAGAATACACCACGGGTTCCTCTGGGGAGAGAAGCGGGGCGGGTGGGGTTAGCAGTGAGTAGGAAGGAGAACTACTTCTCAGCCCATGTCACTTGGCACCTTTGGGATTTTGGACTGTCTGCAGGTAATTACAATTAAAAAGCAATTATTTTATATGAAAATGTGGTTTGTGGCAATATTTTTTGCTAAGGCCTCTTTCCCGACCCTCCACTGTGTCAGGCTCCTCGAGTCACTGCAGAGGGCGACAGCTCTATAGGGCTTGTCAATTCGCAACCATTCCACGATATTGTGAGCACCTGATTAACACCTTCTCTTTCCCAAGACCATCAACGCCATGAAGTCAGCATCACGTCTAGTTCTGCTTTTCTTTATCCTATCAGGAAAAGTTGCCAAGACTTGAAAATGGGCAGAAGTTACTGGATGATCTTTTGCTAGAGAGCTGGGCGCTGTCTAGTGAGGCCCCGATTACCTGAGCTTAGGGGTCTGTGACTTTGAATACCTTTCTACTGACTGCGACGCTTTACAATTCTAAACAGGTAGACAGTAAGTGATCATCAGCTGAGAGCTACGCAAATGGTCCTCAGCTATAGGAAGGACAATTTGCATCTATTAGCAAATTCATTTCAGCATTCCTGATTGCCTATACATATATATATATATATATATATATATATATGGCTGTTCTTCAAATTCTCCTTTGAACTAGTTTTTAACGTTTTACGAGTTCCTGTGAAGCCAGAAACTGGGAAGGGCCTGGGATGTTACATTACCTGCAGAATCACCTGCCTCTGAACAGGAAACCATACCTTTCGAACTCAGAGCCCTGCACCTACCTGGTGACTCCCTGAACATGTAATTAGGGCCCCTGAGGTTTGTGTAGGATGTAGGAGTTGGAACAGTGACCCTCCCCTCCTCTGGAGTGTAAACAAATCCTCCCTAAGAAGAGAGACAAGGAAGGTTAATTTATTACTCTTTGAACAGGAGCAGATGCCTCCACCAAAGAGACCAGCAGCTCAAGGTCTGAGAGCCTTCAAATTGAAGAGCCGCTGGTTGTGGAGAAGAAAGCGCCGTGGCCCGTGTGCAGCACATCAGTCCCCACCGGGTGGGAATATGGAGGGAGAGGGCAGGGAGCCTGGAGCTGGTCCCTCATCCACGGGTCGAGAAGAACCTTGGACATGCATTCATTTCACAGCAATATGAAAGCCTGAATTTAACATTTTGAAAATTATAGTTCAGAGATCCCAGTGCCTTTCGCAGTACTCAATGCACAAAAGATGCTCAAGAATGTGTATTGAATAAATACTAATAAATGAATGAAAAGGTAAGAATTAATTCTTTCTATTTAAAAAAATGATTATGGAACTTTAATGGCTTAAATCGTATTACAGAAAATGCCCCGTCCCATTCCTCCCATTTCCAGTTTTCTTGACTTGAGCGTTGTTAATTGAGTTGCTTTGCTCTAAGGCGAGCGCACCCCCTTGGCGCATCGTGTGCTGTGCCACGAGGCGCCATCTGGCCAAGGAGCCGCCGGGTGACCCTGAGCGACACCTGCAGAGAGAAAAGGGTCTGAGGAGGCCAGGTTCAAGCCCTTGACTTAGGGTCTGTGTCAGTGAGGAGTGTCTGCCTGCAAGTAACAGAAAATCAATTCAAACTACTCAAAGCAAAGCAGACAGAAGAAAACAAAAAACCAACATGGACTGGCAGGACAACAGACCATGACTTTGAATTCTAGAGCTTCAAAGGACACAGCGGGGCCTCAGGAGCCACGGACAGAAACGAAGGACGGCAGTGGGGCCCCAGAGCCTTCGCCCTCTGCCCCGTGCCTCCCTCTCGCTGCGTGTCTGTGCCGTTCCTCAAGCTCTCTGCGCTCTTACTAGCTGCGTGACCTGGTGGAAATGGCTGGTTCGAAGGAACAGTTGCTTGTTGCAGATTCGTGGCCCAGCAGGAAACAGGCCTCTTGTGCTCTCAGGCAAGGAATTGCATTCAAACTTCCCAGGAAAGGGACAGATTTCCCAGCTGTGTCAGGCCCCCGTCAGTGCGGCCAGGGGGGCTGAGTGCTGGGGTGTACCTTTCGGGACAGCAGGGAACGAGGCATATTCTAGAAAAGCGCACTCAGACTATGCACCAAATGTCCACTTGAGCAATTTTCAGAAAACAATTTGTGAAAAATAGGGAGTTTATGCCTTGCTGGGAAGGCATAAAATGGGGCGAAGGCACAGCCCGGTAATTAAGAAAGGGAATGAAGTACTTAAAGTTGTGGAAAAACAGAATAAATGAGGCTCCAGGGCAGAATGAAGAAGGTAGGACTTTTCCAGCAGGGTGATAATGACGCTTGCACTTTCCTAGAGGTGTTCGGAAGGCTAGTGAACAAAGTTTCCAAAGCCGTTTGCCGTCTTCTGCAAGGAGGGGAATGTTCTGTGCCTGCACAGGTCAATTTGCCATCTTTGGCTAGTAAGCACTAAAAATGTGGCTTGTGGGAAGCGGGTGTGGCTCAGTGGATAGAGCCCCCGTTTACCATATGGGAGGCCC
>JAQZBX010073668.1:0-14853 GCA_029593785.1 Cabassous unicinctus | reverse complement strand
TCTCTGTGTCTGTTTCCTGCCCTCTCTTCTCATCATTCTCCTCCTGTCTTCACTGGGATTCGAGCCTCGGAAACTCCGATGTGGGAGAGAGGTGTCCTACTGCCTGTGCCACCTTAGTTTCTGGTTTTTCAGTGTGTCTCGTCTTGGCTCTCCCTTGTGTCACTCTCCTGTTATGTCATCATTTTGCTACGTGGGGCCTGACGGTGCACCTGTGCACGGGGCCTGGTGGCCCACATGCCTTCTATATTTTTCTCTTTTTAATTTTTACCGGGAGGTCCTGGGGATTAAACCCAGGTCCCTCCAGATGGGAGACGGACGCCCAACCATTTGAGCCACATCCGTCCCCCTGCTATATCTCTTAAGGTTGACCAAAGATACCCGAAGTTACAGTCTTTTCCCATACAGGATGGTCATATAATAAATCAGGCTTAGTTTATCACCAGCATTCTAAAAACCAGACCTAGGGAGAAAAACTAGGTCTGGGGACACATGCATTGTTTCTAATATAGCGAATGTTTAGCCTACCCCGATTATCACAAAATTAGGACAGTGAGAATATTCGCATGGGTATTATTATTATGTTCTTATTTTATTTATGAGAAGAGACTCAGAGAAGTAAATTTCATATATTCATCCAAAGAACAATGCTTGAGGGTGAGGAGGTACCAGGCTCCTTTGTCTAAGGTCTCACAGTGAAGAACAGGTGGGATCAGGGCTGGTTCCCAGGTTTCCTGCCTGGCTGCTGCTTGCTTTTGCCTTCCTGGGGTCTGAGCTCCAGAAGCCATGTTAGAGTTCCTGGATCCTGTGAGGCCCCCAGGACTTTGAGGGGCACTACGGGCCTTGTCTGATGCCACAAGTGTCTCACACACTCTTTGGTGGCCTGGCTCAGGCCAGGCCTTTCAGCAGCCAGAGGTTGGATACTGACTCCTGGGAATAGCCACACAGGTGCCCCGGCTTGGGAAGCTCTACCGTGTCTGGGGTCTGGTCCTGTCATAACCCTGCACCCCGCCCCCTCCCCACCCAGGGTCATACTTACTCTCCAATTGCCTGATCTACCTCTTCTCTGAGCCCAGGGTCCAGCCAGCCTTATTGTGGAGGGAGGGAAAGTTCCTTTCTCAGAGGATCCTGCCAGGTGTGTGTAGAGTGTTAAAGGGGCTTCTCAGTGTATGAATTCAGTGATGGTCTGTGCTTAGATTGCCATGTAACCATGAGGTCATTCTGTGGAGTTTTCTCTAATGGGGTTCTGGGTAGGCAGAGGGCATGGAAGTCTAGTCCTTTCCATATTACAAAGTTAGGTGAAAAAAATCCCCTCTGCCCTCCCTCTTGGTCCCCATTACCTGTCTCCCCAGGCTCCCAGAGAGGGCCCCAAAAGGGGGTCTTGGGGCATCTGAGAGGCCAGAGACTTAAGCAATTCAGAGAATCCTGGAGGCTAAAAGGCAGAAGAAAAGTCTTTTGGTTTTCAAAAGACCTGGATGGGAGTCCCAGGTTCACCCATTCTGGCTATGGGGCCTTGGGCAAACATCGCATTATGCTGAGCCTCAGTTTCCCCGGGTGTTAAATGAGTCCCTCTGAGCAGCCAGTCAGTCTTGGAGGGAAACGACTCAAATGGAAGACAGTAGGTAGTAGCAATTCCCCCAAGGCGAGACAAGCAGGCTTAGTCCGCGGGGCTGGGACAAAGGTAAGTCCAGGGGAGGCTCGGGTCAGTTTCCTCTACTCGCGGCTGCTGTGGGAATGGCTCTCACCGCGAGAGCGCCTCCGCCTGGCAAACCACAGCGGCCCAGTCAACGCTGCTGAGAGAATCTACGGAGACCAGACAGCACAACCTGCAAGGGGAGGAGACCGGCGCGGGAAGGGGCGGGCCCACGGCGGGGCTGGGAGGAGCAGAGCGCCTTGGGGAGTGCAGCGGCGGGGAGGTGAGGTAGGCCGGGGCGCTCGCGGCGCGACGTAGGCGCCCACCCGGCGGGTGCGGCAGGCGGCGTCAAGGGCAGCCGCGAGAGCGCAGGGGCTTCGGCGGCGCCGGCCGGAGGCGGGACAGGAAGGCACCCGCGGAGCCGCAGCCTCTCCGGGTTCGGGGAGGGGGCTCGGTTTGCGGCCCCCACCCCCAGGGGAGCCCCCAGCCCGTCGACACGTGTCAGCATGGTCTCGCCGTTGTCATCTCATCCCATGTCATAGTCCTCCCCCAGGCCTGGGACCCTCCGTTTCCATTATCCTCGGGGCCACCTCCTCGCGCTGACCCGCGGTCCCTCTCTAGCCTCTCTCACCGACCAACGCGTCTCCCTCGGCAGCGATCGCCCGGGCCCAGACCCGGTCCGAAGACACGTTCTTCCTTCTGTCATCTCATTTCCCTGCCTAGCTCCACCCCAGGCCTGGGAACCCCGGCCACTCCGGCCCTTTGTCCCCGGGCCCAGACCCAGTGCTGACCATAGGCCCGGCCCTTGCCCCTGACCGGTGCGTCTCCCCCGGCAACACGCCTCGGCCCGGTATGCAGCCCTCAGGCTGGGCTGCCGCCAGGGAGGCGGCCAGACGCGACGTGCTGGCCGCCGACCTCCGGTGCAGCCTCTTCGCCTCGGCGCTGCACAGCTACAAGCGCGACTCGGTGCTGCGGCCTTTCCCAGCGTCTTACGCCCGCCACGACTGTAAGGACTTTGAGGCCCTGGTGAGTGTGCTTTTCCCTGTCACTGCCCCCTGCGTCCCTGGCCATGTGGACTATAAAACCCACAGCCAGAGGTGGCTCCACCCGTTTTAGTAAACATGTCAGCCACCAGACTTTCCATTCCCAGCCTGGCCTTGGGGAAGGTTTCCATGAGCTAAGTACACATCCTTCCCACTAATGTGGGCGCTCCCAAGGCACCTGATGGCAGCTTCCCCTGGTTAATGACTGGTGACTCCCAGGAGTTTCTCAGTGAGGAATTTAATAGTGGCACAGCTCTCCATAAAATGTTCTAGAGAGGCCAGTAATAGGATGTTGATCAGAATCAGCTGTTCTGATAAATAGGAAGTTCTCCATCCCTTTGCAAATAATTAGACACTAAAAGTCAACAAAGCCACCCAGGCCTTGATTTTAGATGAGGCCATAACATGTAGTACACATGTGAGCTGTTATTTCTCTGATGATTCACAAGGCACTTAATTTCTTGTGGAGTCCACTTCAGAGTCAGCATTCCAGATATCAGTTATCTTTGTAATGCAAATGTTTGGAATTACCTAAAAAATATAGCTTGCCAAAATTGATTCAATCAAAAACAAAATAAAAATAGACCTATCAATAAAAAATAGAAAATTGAAAAAGTCCTGTAATCATTAAAGACATTGAATTAGAAGTAAAAATTTCCCTCAAAGAAAACTCTAGGCCCAGATGGCCTCATTGGTGAGTCCTACCAGTCACTGAGGAAAGAAAGAATTCCAGTTTTACACAAATTCTTCCAGAGTATTGAAAAAGAGGCAAACGTAACTTTGATACTAAATTTGATAAGGGCAATGCAAGAAAATAAAATTATAAGTCAGTGTCCCTCATGAGCATAAATGCAGAAATCCCCTGCAAAGGATTAGGATATTGAATCCAGCAATGTATAAAAGGGTAATTCCTCATGACCAGGTTGAGTTACTCAAGGAATGCAAGATTAGTTGAACATTGGAAAATCTGTTAATGTAATACATTACAACAGCAGTTTAAAGGAGTGCTTAGAATCAACAGGTGTTAGAATTACCTCTGATGAGGATTCATTGCTAGGTTCCATCTCTGCTGTCACTCCCAGAAGGCCGAGGGACAAAGACTGAGCCTCCTTGCTCCCACCTAGTCCATTGCAGCCCAGCCTAGGGATGACTGAGGGCACCATAGACCTTGACCACTGTCCAGAGGCATTTCAGGGTACAGGGAGTGGGAGGTCAGAGAAAAAGGCAAGCAGACCATCTTCCCCCAGAGTTTGGTCTGCAAGTTTGGGTTTTCTGAGTTTGTGATATCAGAACCTTGGCAACAAAACTCAGTTCAGTCAACAGATTTATGGAGTGCCTGCTGTGGAACAGGTGCCAAGGATGTAGAATTAAAAAGTCAAGGAGCTTCTAGTTTAGGGGATAGAAGTTAATAGCATGCCCAGCTGTACGGTGGGGCAAACCCTGTACAACATGGAAGCCCACACTAGGGATCCCAGCCCAGCCCTCAGCAGTGGGCCATGGTCAGGGAGTGCTAACTAGGGGTGATGGCTGATGTTATGCTAAGTTCCAAGGGGTTTCGAGTAGCAGAGAAGAGGAAAGGGGCATTCCAGGTGGGAGTAGTAGCATAAGCAGAAGGCCAGGAGATCTGAGCTCCCGGAGTAGGACAAGCCTATATTTTAGCGTGGCTGCCTTGGGGAGCAGGAAGAGATGAGGCTGACTGGGCAGGCAGGAGCCAGCACACGCAGGGCTGCCCACGGGTCCTGCCAAGATGTGTGTAGACTTTATCTTTCTGCAGGGGAGGGCATTGGTGAGATCTAGGATGCATTTCTGTAAAAACCCTGTGGTGGCAGAGGGACCTGGCAGGAGTAGATGAAGCAGGAGGGACCAACCAATGAAACTCACTGGAGGTACTGCCCCAGGATGCAGTTTATTAATTTTTATTAAGAAACATCCCTCCGGGGAACGGATGTAGCTCAAGTGGTTGAGTGCCAGATTGCCATGTATGAGGTCCTGGGTTCAATCCCTGGTACTTCCTTTTTTTTTTTTTAATTTTTTTTTTAATTTGTAAAATGATATATAATACATATGCACATATGTGCATTTGTTTACATAACCTGGTACTTCCTTAAAAAAAAAAAAAAAAATTAATTCCCTCCAGGAGAACTAGAATGCTCAGTTCATTTTCTGCCTGCTGGAAGGTCTTCTTGGCAAATTGAATCCGTGTCAGAGGGTTGCCTGACGGATATAGGGTAAATGCACACATAGGGAGCTATGGAATTGTTTTGATTTGTCCATGCTTTTAAAAATTTTATTTATTTATTTAAATTTATTTTTAGTTATGCAAGTAATGTTTGAATGTATTCTTGTTATAAAAAATTCAAATGATACCAGTGAAGTAAAAGTGCCTCCTGATAGAGCTTATCTTCTCCCTCGCCCTTCCCTAAAGGTATCAGATGTTTAATTTGGGAAGTACCCTTCCATACCAGTAGTCCCTTAGGGGAGCAGCTGCAACTCAGCACCAAACAGCCACTAACTTGATTGGGACAGATTTTCCTCTGCACGGACCTCCTTGTGCCAGTCCCAGACAGAATGCCCTTTCTCTCAGTGGTCCACTGGAGAAACAAATTCTAACCATCCAGTTCTATTGACATATTCTTTATTGGGCACCATTGTTAGGGAAAATAGCCCAGCCTGCAAATATTTTTGGCTGTTCTAGGCTTGTCTTTAATTAGCAGTTTCCCAGAAGGCCATTCACCAGGCAGGAGCCCTCTGGGGGCATGCCCACATTCTTTTTTTAATTTTTAATTTTTTAAAATATATTTTATTGAAGTATATCATTCATGCATGAACATACATAAACAGTAAGTGTATAGTAAAAGTTGTGAACTTACAAAACAAACATACATATCATTATACAGGGCTCCCATACAACACCCTACCCCTAACACCTTGCATTGTTGTGAAACATTTGATACAAACTATGAAAGAACTTTGTCAAAATCTTACTACTTACTATAGCCCATATCTTACATTTGGTGTATTTTCCCCCAACCCACCCTATTATTAACACCCTGTATTAGTATTATATATTTATTATAGTTCATGAGAGAATGTACTTACGTTTGTTCTAACCACAGTCCATCTTCTACCACTGGATTCCCCGTGTTATACAGTCCCATGCTTTGTACAGTCTATTCAAAGTGTATACTCAGTGGCACTCACTTTCATCAGAATTGTGCTGTCATCATCTCAGTCAATTTTAGAACGGTTTTACATTTTTTTTTTTTTTTTTTTTTTTTTTTTTTTTTTTTTTAATTAATTTATTTCTTCCCACCCCCTCGTTGTTTGCACTTGCTGTGTGCTGTGTCTTTAGGAGGCACCGGGAACTGAACCCGGGAACTCCGATGTGGTAGGGAGGAGCCTAATTGCTTGAGCCACCTCCATCCCCTGCTTTGTTGTGTCTCTCATTATCTTTTTCTTCATGTCTCTTGTTGCATCATCTTGTTGCATCAGCTTGCAGTGCCTGCCCATCACGTTGGCTCACTGTCTTGCTAATTTTCTTTAGGAGGCACAGGGAACCTCTGCTCCCTGCTTTATGTGTCTCTCATTATGTTTATTCTTCTTGTGTCTCTTGTTGCGTCACTTTGTTGTGTCAGCTTGCCACGCCTGCCTGTCATGCCAGCTCACTGTCTTCTTTTCTTTAGGAGGCACTGGAACTGAACCACAGACCTCCCATGTGGTAGGTGGGAGCTCAGTTGCCTAAGCCACATCTGCTTCCCAGTTTTACATTCTTTCTTTTTTTCAAAGATTTATTTATTTATTTACCCCACCCCACCCCCTTGCTGCTTGTGCTCGCTGTGTCCATTTTGCTGTGCATTTTTCTGTGTCTGCTTGTCTCCCTTTGTTGTGTCATCTTGCACCGTTGTCAGCTCACCGCGCTGCACGGGCCGTCAGCTCACTGCGCCACACGGGCCGGCTTACCTTCACCAGGAGGCCCTGGGTTTAATTCCTGGGGCCTCCTATATGGTAAACGGTAGCCCAACCACTTGAGCCACATCCACTTCCCAAGGTTTTACATTCTTAAATAGACATTTTAGGTTTCATTTTGCCACATGTCACATGAGCTACTGAAATGATGCAGATAATTTGGAATCCTAACCTGTAGGTGACTCAAAGGTTAATTTTTTTTTTTTTAAGGAGGTACAGGGGATTGAACCCAGGACCTCCTACATGGGAAGCAGGCACTCAACCACTTGAGCTACATCTGTTCCCTCCAAAGGTTAAAGAAAAGGTAATCAGGTCTGGACTTGACCATCCAGATCATTTTGTGGTTTAATACCTTGAGCTATTAAAAAGTCCCTCACTTCATTTATTTAGCTAAAAGACTTGGAAGTAATAGTAAACAACTTATTTTCCGCCATTTTTAATTTTCACACCACAAGCTGTCATGACACACCATAACACATATGTTGCAGTTTCCAAAATTATAGCTCTGACTTGAATTACTTTATTGATTGTTGCTGAACCAAGCCTTTAAGCATGGCTCTGGCCTTATCCTGCCACAGTTGCCAAAGTTCCAAATCATTTCTTAGGTGCCTTGTTTTGAGAGCTTTTCTATGCTGAGTCATCTCTTCGATTTTACACTGGGAATTCTTTGTATTCTCAGTGACTGGCCTGGGAAGTGCTTATCAAAAATATGTGGAATCAAATTGGGTATGTGCTGATTGCCCAGTACTGTAACTTCAGTAGCTTCGTACACTTATTACCAGGAGTTAGGCCAGACTCCACGGTTAGCTAAGGGCAGTTCTCTACAAGTTTGCCCTTCAGACACCGGACTCAGGCTCAGGGGTTCCCAGGGCCACTCTCATTTCTAACCAACTGGCTACAAATTCAGGGGTTCCCATCACCTCTTCAGGTTCAATAATTTGCTAGAATGACTCTTAGAACTCAGGGAAGTACTATACTTAATGATTAAAGTTTTATTATAGCAAAAAAGGACACAAATCAAAAGAAGCCAAAAGAATACCTCCTATGAACCAGGGACAAAGACCAGTGCTTTATTAATCCAGGCTGAGTGTTTCCAACCTTGTTCCTTGGTATGAGGGCTGGATTAGCCCTTATCAGGCCAGAGAATCTGTAGTGTTCTTAGGATGTCCTATAGTCCTTGACCGTTGGGCCCCAAACTTCAGAGTTGAGTTATCCATGCATGGGTCACATTTTTCAGCCTTGGAATCTTGCCACTGGCATCACAGCTGTACAGTTTTTTGGTTTTGTTTTTCCCTAGAAAACAACATGCCTTGGTTCCCCATTAGCCTGCAGACCCTTTCCTGGCCGGGGAGAGGTGAGTGGGAATGGTTCCTTTGCATTAACCCTGCACCCTGGCTACTCAGAGTGTGATCTGCAGGTCAGCAAAGTCACCATCACCCCCCCACCAGCTTGCTAGAAAATGCGGACTCTCAGGCCCCATCCCCGACCTACTGAATCAGGATCTGCATTTTAGTAAGATCTTGGTATGAGTTGTGTGCACACTCAATTCTGACAAACACTGAATCTAGCCTACCCTGTTCCCATCTACCACTGGTCCTGGAGGAGTAAGGACCCTTCCTATTTTCTCTCTCCTTCCTGCTCTCTGGCTTGCACTGTCTAGACAAGATGACTCCTTAGCATCTGGTTTAAAATATGTGGAAGAAGCTCCTCTCTGTCCTGACTCTAGTGCGCCCCTGCTCTCCTGATGCCGTACCCTCTTTGTCTAGGGCTAGGCAAACTCCCCTTCATCCTTTAAGACTCCCCTGAAACCTCACATTGTTCTTCCTCTCTACTTTCCCGGGCAGTTAGGAGTCCTTCCTCTGGGTTCTTCTAAAATGTTTTATTTGCTCTCATAAACAGTTTGATGATAAACATCCTTGTACGTTAATTGTCCATATCTCTAGTTATTTTCTTGGGATGAATTCTAAGAGGTGCAATTGCTGGCTCAAAGGCTAAGAAATATTTTTAGGATGGTTTTTGATATTTATTTCCAGATTGGAAATTAAATATTGACATTTTCTGGGGGAGATCACTCTTTACAAGCTCATGACCTTGGTTTGCGTTGGAATCACCTGAGAAGCTTTAAAAAAAAGTACGGACACCACAGTCCCACCCCCTAGAGATTCTGATTTAATCAGACTGGGGGATAGCCTGGGCATTGGGACTTTTTGTTTGTTTGCAGAGAATATGTAGATCCTTTATTTTCTTATTAGTTGATTTGATCATTTTCCTGAGCACCCACCTGTTGGTAGTGAGGATATGACAACTAGATTTAGCCCTAATTAGTGACCTGAAATTAATTTCATGTAATAATTTAGTGTGCATGTAGGTAAATACTTGCTATCTTAAGGTAAAATTTTCAGGTCCTCAGATCCCCTCTCTATATCCTGTATCTCTCAAATGTAGCATCTGAAGAGTGAAAAAAAGTATATAGATACAGAAAGATATGGCTATAGACATAGATATAATGTGATGTGACTGTCAGTGGGTATGTGGCTAGAAAGCTGTCTCAGACTATGGGATGTTGATGTGAAGGACCCAAGGCTCCATCCCTCCAGTACAAACCCACCTTGTCCCTTCTCAACCATCCTAGAAATGCAACCCTTTCCTTAGCAGGGTGATGAGCAGTAGAGAGGGGCATTTGATATTTAGAATAATAATGATTATAAAACACTTAATAGTTATACAATACACATAGCACTTACTGCTTGCCAGGCACTATTCTGAACCCCTTCTACATGTAACTCAATTATCTTCCTAACAACTCAGTGATGTTGGTTCTGTTATTCTTCTTGTCAACATCAGCTCATCAGCAGATGCATTGGTAGTGGCAGATCACCCTCTTGCTCCAAGGCCCTGGGATTTTTAAAAGCTCCCAGGTGATGCTTTAAAGGTTCACCATGGTGACCCTTTTGGTGGAGAGTTATTTTGCAAAGTAGATCCTCATCCCCCATGTGTTTTAGTAAATCTGGGTTTTCATATCTCAGGTCTGTGCACAGCAAGATGAACCTATTTATAATGGTGCTGCCCACCTCTCCAGCCTTCCTTGCTGCCCTCTCAAACCACACATCACAGTGTCCACATCAGCAGCATCCTCCCATCCCACCACCTGTTCCAGGTGTCACTCTGTCTGGTCCCTGAGGCTGGTGACTTTGGCTGTACCTTTAGCCCATTTCCTTCTCAGCACCTTCACCTGTGTAGTCATCATGACATCTGGCACCTGCCCAGACAAGGTTTTTGTTTTTGTTTTTCAGATGTTCTTTCTTTCCTGCTGCCACATCCTTCTAGGACAACATTGCCTAATGTCTAAACATAAGTATCCCCAACTTTTC
The DNA here is from genome assembly GCA_029593785.1 of Cabassous unicinctus. Classification (NCBI taxonomy): domain Eukaryota; kingdom Metazoa; phylum Chordata; class Mammalia; order Cingulata; family Chlamyphoridae; genus Cabassous; species Cabassous unicinctus. The sequence goes on along the minus strand of JAQZBX010073668.1, from coordinate 4,843 downwards.
CTCATGATAAGAATCACCTGTGACAACTTCTGTAAACACGGAGATTGTGATCTAGGTGGTTGCCAGGTGTGCACCTGGCTTCCCTGTCACCTTCTGTCTCAACGTAAGGGATGGTGTTGGGCCTCTCTCCTCAGTTTGCCCCCTGCTGGTTCCCTGCCTTTGTATGCTCAGGCACCCAAACCACCTCTTTCCCTGGGAAGTCCCTTCTCAAACAGCCTGGCTTTGCCCACCATTCAGCCCCGCCTCCCCGCAGCTATATCCTTCCTCATACCCCCATAACAGAGGTTGCAAATGTGTGGTTTGTGGAATAACAAAGACCTGAGAAATCAGGACTTTTTTTTTTTTTTAATGCTGCTTACTGACTTTTGGGGGAAAAAACAAAACAAAACCCCAAACAAAACCCGAGGTTCTACAGCCTGGGTGGCATTGCCCTTGGGCCAGAAGCCAGCTGGAGCTGGGAGTTGGTGTTCAGGCCCTTTAGGCCCTTTGCCAGGCCAGTGGTCTCCATTTCAACAAAGTCAACACTCTTTCCCAGACTCCCCCCTTACTCATTTCCATCACTTCTCACCTAGGGGGCATTTGAGCCAGGGCTTCACCTTTTGGGACAGGTGCCATCTGCTCTCTGCCTCTCAAAATCCTCCTGTCGCCAGGTATCATCCTCCCCAGCCCCAGACACAGGACTTTGCAGCAGGATGGGCGGGGACCCTGTGAACCTGTAGGAGTGACCCCCATGGGAGCGAATGCCCCTTCCACAACCACCAGCTCACCCTGGGGGCAGATAACCCCCAGCCCTATTTTCAGTGAAGGGACCATGATTCACCAGGGGTCTTGGTCTTCCCAGGACTGTGATGTGCCAGGGCCTTGAGCTGTAAGGGGCTTGTGGGAAGGGTGGGGAGATCCCAGCACCAAACTCTTCTGCTTTGCTGGCTCTTGTGTAGATTACATGCAGGGGTGTCTTGGACTTTCCCCAAACACTCAGGGGAAGGAAGGAGCTGTAGGGGCTCTGTTTTTTAACTCGCAAAGAAGGGCACCAAAAGTAGTGAAGCTCAGGTATGTCAACCTATTGCAGTGGCCACAGATGCTTTTAATTTGTAGATTGATGTAACATAGTTGTTGACATATGCATTAGAAGCTATCATTACATAGAACTATATGTATCTTCCCATGTATAGTTGACTGATGGGGTCAAGCAAGGGATAATTGCTGACCCCCAAGGTGCAGCTGGCAAGAAAGGCACAAACACAGGTTTTTTTCATCACCCACTTTCCCCCCATTTCCCTCCTATTTCAGAAAGATAGGTTTTTGATGTTCTTACACAAAAGAGTATAATCATTCTTGGACTTGTTAACATGACTGTGGAAAACCTTAGGAGAAGGGGAATGTACTGATCCCCTCCTCTTCCCATCCTAGTGTCCCTACTAAAGAGGCTTCCTGTTGCAGCTTTAAGTATCCAGATTTGGGTCAGGGAAGAAGGAAAGAGCAGTGCCTCTGTACTTCAATCCTTGGCCTTAGCTCACAGAGTTCGCTTTTTCCAAAGAATGACTGGCAAGTGTTTTTATATATATCTATATATCTATATATCTATATCTATATCTATATATCTATATCTATATCTATATCTATATCTATCTATCTATCTATCTATATTTTTTTGCTGCTTCTCAAGATCTTGTCTTGTCCAAGTAATCACACTTGCATTCCTCTTTCCTGAGCCTGTAGTGACAAAGTAGCCTTGAGATTGGGGCAAGATCAGTTGTGAAACCAGAGTTTTGATCACCTTCCTCTGGTTTTGTGATGTAGTACAGAATCAGAAGGCCTAAAAGGTGGGCTTCCAATGCAGGATTGTACTCAAGTAGATAGCTTTATTAGCCAGTTAATAGACCAATCATGGGAAGGTTAAATCTGCTTGTCTTTACTTCTCCAGACAAGCCCTACTTATATGCAGCCTATACTTTTGTTGAGGAGATAAGAAACATAAAGGGAATGGCACCTGTATAGCTCTGGGACAGCAAGAATCTTACTTCCTCAATTTGGATTCCATTTCCTTCTGCCTCTTGCTTTTAGGCAGTTGAGTGTGGGTTGTGACAAGATTTCAAGCCCTTTAGCATTTCCTTTTTGTGAATGAGGCACTTTTAAAAAGAAAGACAAAATACTTATCCAACTGAGTCCTAAAACAGTTTGCCTCTCCAGTTTTCTGGACTTAGCTCTGCTCCAAGTTTACAGGACTGCAACCTTGCTGTAAGCCATGTTCTGTTGTGGGTAAGATAATGGCAATTGAACTGTCCTTTGCTGGTAGCATTCCCAAGGTTTCTTGGCTGGAGGATATTTCTTAGCAGTTGATGGACTTTAGTCATTAGAAAGCCTGTGAGGCCTTTAAAATTTTTTGGTGGGGTGGTAGAAGATGGGGGAAGAAACATAAAATGCCACCTTTATAACCTCAATAATAACCTGTAATTTATATTTACTGTGTGAATTTTTAGTCCTATATTTTACTAATGTAAAATATTTCAGGAATCCTTTGAACTTGCAGGAGAATATCCGGGAATCTACTCCCCTGCCCCCATCCTGCACCCTGCATCCTAGACTTTTTAAATCCACCTTGGGATGGATCAAAGAGTAGAGAAACCACTCGTAGGTCCAGTTGCTGGCCTCCTGATTCTCTAAAGCCTTCACTGGAATTGGGACGTTAACTCCAGCTCTGACTGAAAATAACCAGAGATGTTATTTATAATTCAGCCATTTAAGATATACCTGTACTCAAAAAGTCTTGTATATTTTTTAAAAGTTTTATTCTTCAGGTGAACAAAAATATACCCTAAGAACTTGGGGGTGGGGGTGGGGGTGGTGATCCTCCTGCCACTCCTGCTCTCACTCAGGTCTTACCCACTCCAGAAACACTTCCCTCTGCCCCTTCCCAGTCCCCAGAAATGCCTGCCTTCCTCTTTGTATAATTTCAGTCTTTTTATATTTATTGAGAGCTGCATTGTGCCCTAACATGTGGTCTATCCTGGAGAAAGATCCATGGGCACTTGAGAAGAATGTATAACCTGCTGAGTTTGGATGCAGTGTTCTGTATATGTCTGTTAGGTCTAACTTGTTTATCACATTGTTCAAGTTCACTGTTTCCTTGTTGATCTTCTGTCTAGTTGTTCTATCTAATGATGTGAGTGGGATGTTGAAGTCTCCAACGATTACTGTAGAAACGTCTGTTTCTCCCTTCAGTTTTGCCAGAGTTTGTCTCATATATTTTGGGGCACCCTGGTTAGGTGCGTAGATATTTATGACTGTTATATCTTCCTGGTGGATCGTCCCTTTTATTAATATATAATGGCCTTCTCTATCTCTTATAACTTTTTTGCATTTAAAGTTTGTGTTGTCTGATATTAGTATAGCTACCCCTGCTCTTTTCTGGTTACTATTCATATGGAGTATCTTTTTCCAACCTTTCACTTTCAGCCGGTTTGTATCCCTGGGTCTAAGGTGAGTTTCTTGTAAGCAGCATATGGATGGCTCATGTTTTTTTTCACCCATTCTGTCAGCCTGTATCTTTTGATTGGGGAGTTTAATTCATTCACATTCAATGATATTACTGTAAATGCACTATTTACTTCCTCCATTTTATTCTTTGGTTTTCGTATATCATATCTTATTTTTGTCTTTTTACTCTTTTGGTTATCCTTTCTGCTATTCTTTCTTCTATACTCTTCTCCAAGCCTGTCTCTCCTATCTTTTTCTTTTGGGTTCTAAGGCTTCCTTTAATATTTCTTGCAAAGGTGGATTCTTTTTTGCAAACTCTCTTAGTTTCTGTTTGTTTGTGAATATTTTATACTCACCTTCATATTTGAAGGACAGTTTTGCTGGATAAAGAATTTTTGGCTTGCAGTTTTTCTCTTTCAGTTTCCTAATTGTATCCTACCAGTGTTTTCTCACCTCCATGGTTTCTGAAGAGAAATCTGTGCTGTCTTACTGGGACATCCCTTGTATGTGATTGTTTGCTTCTCTCTTGCTGCTCTGAGAATTTTCTCTTTATCATTTGAGATTCTGAGTAGTATGTGTCTTGGAGTAGGTCTATTCAGATTTATTCTGATTGGGGTACAGTGTGCTTCTTGGACATGTAAGTTCATTTCTTTCATGAGAGTTTGGAAATTTTCAGCTATTATTTCCTCAAATACTCTTTCTGCCCCTTTTCCCTCTCTTCTCCTCTGGAACTCCCATGACATGTATGTTGTTGAGTTTTGTGTTGTTATTCAACTCTCTGAGTCCCTGCTCAATTTTTCCCATTGTTTTCTTTCTCTGTCCTTTTCTCTCTTCAATTTTAGGTGTTCTGTCTTCGGTATCACTTATTCTTTCTTCTTTCATTTCGAGTCTGCTGTTGTATGCCTCAAATGTGTTTTTGATCTCACCTATTGTGTCTTTCCATGAGCTCTGTTACTTTTCTGTTCACGATTTCAAATTCTTCTTTGAGTTCGCTCACTGTCTTCTTGATGTCATTTATCTCTTTATATTGTCTTTCAACTCATTAATTTGATTTTGGAAATTTGTGCTCATCTCATTGATTATTTCTCTAGAATTCTGCATCTCTTCTGGGACTTTGAAGTATTCCTTTTCTTGGACCATGTCTTCTATTTTCTTAGTATGGCTTGTAACTTTTTGCTGGTGTTTAGGCATCTGGTTAGGATGTAGTTTACTCAGATGCTCAATCTCTTTCTCTTTTATAGGGATTTAGTGGTAGAAGTCTGTGAGTTACCACAGCTCTTTGAATTTTGGCTCGACCTGGATTGTTAGGATTGTCCTGCTGGTTGCTCAAAACTGGGCACTGGACCCAGTAATTAGTTGTAGAGTC
>JAQZBX010073667.1:0-14886 GCA_029593785.1 Cabassous unicinctus | reverse complement strand
CAAGCCATTTGTTGAAAAGACTATAATTTCTCCCCTGAATTGCCATTGTCAAAGATTAGTTGTCCATATGTAGGTGAGTTCATTCTGTTCCACTGATCTATTTTGCCTATCTTTATACCAACACCACCCTACCTTGATTACTGTATATTTGTAGTAAGCTTGAAATCAGGTAGCCTAAGTCCTCCAACTTTATTATTCTTTTTCAGGTTTTTTGGTTATTCTAGGTCCTTCACATTTCCACATGAATTTCAAAAGCATCTTGACAATTCCTACAAAATGTATGCTTGGAATTTGATTGGGGTTGTATTGAACCTATAGATCAATTCAGGAAGAAGAGCCACTTTAACAATAAGAGTCTTCTGACTTATGAACAAAGCAAATCTCTTCCCGTTTTAGGTTTTCTTTAATAACACTTGCAACCTTTTATAGTTTTTAGTGTACAGACTTAAACATCTTTTGTCAGATTCATCACTAAGGAATTCATATGCTTAATACATTTGTAAATACATTTAATACAAATGTAAATACATTTGAACTTCAATTCCTGAAGTTCATTGCTAGTATATTGAAATACATTAATTTTTTTTACATGGATTTTGTATCCTGCAACCTTGCTAAGCTCACTTATTAGATTTTTACATAGAGAATCATGGCATCTGTGAATAAAGGCAGTTTTACTTCTTCCTCTCTAATCTGAGTGACTTTTATTTTTCTTGTTTACTGACTGCCTAGAACGTCCAATGTTGACTAAAAGTGGTGAGAGCAGACATTCTTGCCTTGATCTTGATGTCAGGGGGAAATCATTCAGTCTTTCATCATTAGGTGTGATTTTAAGTGTAGATTTCTCCTAAGCACATTTTATTGGACTGACAAAATTTCTTTCTATTCTGAGTTTTCTGAAAACTTTTATCAGAAATGGATGTTATATTTTCTCATAAGCTTTTTCTGCATATTGAGATGATCATAGGTATTTTGTTTTTTGTTTTTAATATAGTGAATTACATTGATGGAGTTTTGAATGTTAAACCAACCTTGCATTTTCGGGATAAACCACGCTTTGTGGTGATAAAATATTACCCTTTTTAAATATTGTTATTTGATTTGCTAAAATTTTAAGAATTTTTGCAAGTATGTTCATAAGGGATATTTTTCAATTGTTTTATTTACTTGTAATGTCATTTTCTGATTTGATATCAGAGTAATGTTGGCCCCATAGAATGATATGGGAAGTGTTCCCTCTTCTTTCATTTTCTGGAAGAGTTTATGTAGAGTTTGTATCATTTCTTCCTTAATGTTTGATATAATTCACCAGAGAAGTCATCTGATCCTAAAGTTTTCTTTGTGGAAAGGTTTTTAATTACCAATTAAAATTTTTGTAGAAGTATTTGGCTTATCTTTTTCTTCTTGATTGTGCTTTGATAGTCTGTGTCTTTCAAGGAATTTGTCCATTTCATCTAAGTTGTTAAAATTAGAGAAATAAAGGTGTTTCAGAATATTCCCTTACAATCCATTTAATATCTGTAGAATCTGTAGTGATGCAACTTCTCTCATTCTTGATATTGGTGATTGGTGTCTCCAACCTTTCATTTCCCTGGTCAGCCTGCCTAGAAGTTTATTAATTTATTGATAGTTTCAAAGAAACTGCTTTTGATTTTATTGTTTTGTTCTCTATTGATTTTCTGTTTTCTATTTTATGGATTTCTGCTTTGATGTTTATTATTTCCTTTCCTCTACTTATTCTGGATTTCATTTGCTCCTTTCTCTAGTGTCTTAAGGTAAAAGCTGTTATCATCGACTTAAGACCTTTCAGCTTTTCCAATATAAGTGATTAGTGCTATAAATTTTCTTCTAGGTACTGCTTACCAACATCCTTCACATTTTGATATGTTCTGTCTTTATTGTCATTCAAACTATAATTTCTAATTTCTCTTTGGAATTCTGCTTTGATCCATGGGTTACTAAGAAGTATATTATTTAGTTTTTTTAAATATTTGGCTATTATACAGAGATCTTTGTGTTTTATTCCAGTACAGTCAGAGAACATACTTTTATGACTCGAATAATTTCAAATTCATTAAGACTTGTTTCATGGTACAGGATATTGTCTATCTTAGTAAATGTTCCTGGTGCACTTGAAAAAAAATTTGTATTCTGCTGCTTTTGGATAGAGTATTCTATAAATGTCATTTAGGTCAAGTTGATTGACAGTGTTGTTCAAGTCTTATGTATCCTTTGCTGATTTTCTAATTGTTCTATAAACAAATGAGAGAGGAATATTGAAGTCTCTGTCTACAATATTGGATTTGTCTGATTCTTCTTGCAGTTCTATCCATTTGCTTTATGTATATTGCAGCTCTATTATTAGTTTTGCATAAGCATTTAGGATTGTTATACCTTCTTGATGAATCTGACTGCTTTATCATTATTGAATGACCCCCTTTTTGGTAATTTTTTTCCCTTTATTTTTAAAGGAGCTTTAGATTACATAAATATTACATCAAAAATATAGGGGATTACCATATACCACACCATCACCCCTCCCACACTTTCCCGTTAATATTTAATATTAACATCTTTCATTAGTGTGGTACATTTGTTACAATTGATGAACACAAATATTGAAGCATTGCTACTAAGCATGGTCTATAGTTTACATTATATTTTACGCTTTGCACCACACAATTTTATAGGTTTTGACAAGATGTATAATGACTTGTATCCATCATTGCAATATCATGCAGAATGATTCCAATGAGAATGACCCCTTTTTATCACTGGTAATATCCTTTGGTCTGAAATCTTCTTTGTTTAATACTGAAATAGTTACACCAGTTTTCTTCTAATTAGTGTTGGCTTAGTACATTTTTTTCCATTCTTTTATTTTTAACCTATTTGTGTCTTTCTTTTTAAAGTGGATCTCCTAGAGGCAGCAAAAGGTTGGGACTCCAATATATCATTCTCTGCATTTTAATTGGGGTGTTTAGATGATTTATATTTTATGTGATTATTGATATGTTTGTGTTTAAATCTAAGATCTTGCTATTTGTTTTCTTTTTATCCCTTCTGTTCTTTGTTCCTTTTTCTGCCTTCTTTTTTATTATGTTTCATGATTATATTTTATCTCTTTTGTTGGTTTATTAGCTATTACTTCTTGTTGTATTATTTTATTGTTTTTTTTAGGCTTTGTAGTATACGTTGGTAACTAATAATAGTCAATCTTCAAGTGATATTATACCACTTAATTTATTGTATAAGAATGTTACAGCAGTGTACTTCCATTCCTCCCCTCAAGCCTTTGTGCTGTTTTCGTATACTTTACTTCTATATGTGTCATAAATCTCACAATGAATTGTTAATATTTTTTCTTTAACCAATCAATTTTGTTTTAAAAAGATTTAAAATAATAATAAGGAAAAAAGTCTTTTATATATACTCACATAGTTTTATATCTTTTCCTATTTCTGGTAGTCTTCACTATTTTGTGTAGATTCAAATTCCTATCTGCTATTTTTCTTCTGCTTTTAAGATGGACTTCTTTTAATATTTCTTGCAGTGCATGTCTGTTTATGATAAATTCATTCAGCTTTCTGTTTTAAAAAGATTTTACTTCACCTTCAATTTTGAAAGATGTTTCCACTGGGTAAAGAATTCTAGTTTGACAGTATTTTTTTCCTTTTTAGTACTTAAAGATATTGTTCTACTCTTTTGGGCTTCCATTGTTTCTGATGAGTAATCTATTCCCATCCTTATCTTTGTTTCTCTGTAAATAATGTGTCCCTCCCCATCCGCTCCCCCCTCCCCGGCCAGTTTGAAGATTTTTTTCTTTGTTACTACTTTTAAGAAATTTAATCATTTTATATGTCTGGTGTTGTTTCCTTCATGTTTCTTGGGCTTGCAGTTTGTTGAGCTTTTTGGATCTGTATGTTTATAGTTTTCATCAAATTAGGGTAATTTTTGGCAATTAGTTCACTGAATATTTTTCTGTCTTTCCTACTCTACCCTCTCTTTCAGGGACTCCGTTTTCATGAATACTGGGCTTCCTTGGAGTTGGCATGGTCCTCTGATGCTTGCTTCATTTTTTTCAGTCTTATTTCTCTCTCTGTTTCATTTTGGATGTTTCCCATTACTATATAGTCTAGTTTACTAAACAATTCTTCTGCAATGGCTAATCTGTCATTAATCCCATCCAGTGTATTTTTTATTTTAGATATTCTTATTTCTAAACTTTATTTGGCTCTTTTTTTATATCTTCCATGTGTCTACTTAGCACATTCAATCTTTTCTCTAGTTTCTCTAACATATAGGATCCAGGAATAATAACACTTATGTCCTTATCTGCTAATTATATCATCTGTGTTGTTATTGGTCAATTTAGGTCACTGGGTTTTTCTTTTCCTCGTTATGGGCTTTATCTTCCTGTTTGTTTGCATGCCTGGACATTTTTATTGGACATTTATTTTATTGTGACTTTTACCTTGTTAGGAGCTGGGCATGATTTTATTATATTTAATGCTGGGGTGTGGTTGAGTTACTAGGAAACAGCTTGATACTTTTGAGATTTGCTTTTAAACTTTAAGTTGGACCAAGGCTGCCTTTGGCCTAGGGCTAATTTTCCCTCACTACTGAGGCAATACCCTTCTGAGTACTCTATCCATGCTCCATGAATTATGAGGTTTTCCCTTCTGGCTGTTGGGAACAGGACCTGTTCCCAATCTTGTGTGAGCTGCGAGGATTGTTTCTTTTTCTTCTTTTGGGTGACTTTTTCCCAGGCTCTCACACACACTGATTAGTACTTAGCTGAAGTCTTGATTGCAACTTCTTCATATCTCTCAGGTTTACACTCTGGGAAGCACTCTCCTCTTCAGTACTCTGTCCTGTGAATTCTAGCATTTGACCTTCCTGGACTCTCAGCTCCATCTCATCGACTTAATGAAACCAAAACCCTTCCTGCCCCCTGACACACACACATGTGGTATTATGGAAACTCTCTAGGCAGTAAGGTGGGGCATTGTTTAGGAATTAAGTGGGAAGCTCCAGATCCAAAACTTTTTTTTTTTTAAAGATTTATTTATTTATTCCGCCCCCCCTCGTTGTTTTGCACTCGCTGTCTGCTCTCTGTGTCTGCCTGTCTTCTCTTTAGGTGGCACCGGGAACCAATCCTGTGACCTTCTGAAGTGGAAAGAGGCTGTTCGATCTCTTGTGCCACCTCAGCTCCCTGATTTGCTGCATCTCTCATTGTTTCTTTTCTGTGTCTCTTTTTGTTGCATCATCTTGCTGTGCCAGCTCCCCTGTGCAGGCCAGCACTCTGCGTGGGCCCGTTCGCCACGCGGTCCAGCTCACTTTTCACCAGGAGGCCCTGGAAATCGAACCTTGGACCTCCTATATGGTAGACGGGAGCCCCATCACTTGAGCCACATCTGCTTCCCAATCCAAGGCTTTTGATGTATAAGAGCATGGGTGTTTGAGTTTCAAAGTCTAATCCCTGAAAGACTCAGGGCATAGTCTACAGTGTGGATTTGGAAGTGTGCTTAATTGTGTCAGTCAGGTTTCCCTTCCCTGATACGCAGAGAATTCCTGGCTGGAAGAGACAATGATAATTCCAGGGGAGCAAGAAAGCTAGATTCTGGTACAAGTTTCTTAAAAGAGGCTTTACTTCTTCCTCCTCCCCTGTAAACTGAGTCTCCAGTGGTGCAGAGCACAAGATAGAAACCCCAGTTGGGTTTGCAGGGATCTGAGGGCAGAATGAACTTGTGTATTTTTTTATGGATGGACCTCAAGGAAGTGCAAGTCTCATGAATTTCCCTACAGGCCAGCAGTAGAGTAGAGATCACTGTGTGGAATGTGTACGTAGATGGGCCTGAGACCACCTTGTAGAGTTTTCCCAAACCAAGAATGGTACCAGTAGAAAATATTTACCATGTGCACAAGAGGGATGTTGGTGTAGATGAGAGAAACCTGGAGGTGTCTTGTGTTTGGACCAGGAGGTCAGCAACAATTGTGTAGACCATAATTGTGAAGAGGTCTTAAAGAATACAATGCCTCCATGGACTACAGCAGTGATAAGTGACAACAATCAAGGGTCAATTATCTTTCTGCCATGTCCTCTTGACCCTACATAGTCATGGAACATAAATGGCATACCAGCAATAGGGCAAGAATTGGGGGTAGGGAGGCCATGACAGAGAGGCTGTGAATTGACTGGGATTAAGGTCTTGAACTAGGAATCCAAAGTGTAAATCAAGTTGAGTTTTAAAAATTAAAGCCATATAGTTTGGGTAGCTGAGTTTGTGGCCCCAAATTTTTACTCATTATACATGTTTATTCTCTGATCAAAGTCTCACAGTAGGGAAAGCATGGGACTTGTTTGGGTTTGATTGCAAAGTGATTGAGTTTTAAATGAGTATAACAAAATTTAGAGAGGATTGCTGCTATTGTTGAAGTGTATATCAGAATATGTACAGCATGTATTTACAGCATGTATTTTCTCTACCAAATAGAATAAATTACAACTGAAAAGTATAAGGGACTCCATTTGGATCATTCCCAAAAGTTACTTCTTACAGTGTGACAAAGTTGGGCTGAGATGTTTCACATCCCAGATGCCAGTGTCACAAATTTTTAAAATTCCAATTCAGGCCTTATGTCACAGACCTTTGGCATTTCGTCCAAAAATAACAATAATCAGTGTTAACTTTGTGAATAATGAAGATCTTCTCCATGTTTAGTACTGAGTGCTTCAGCTTCAAAGTATTCATCTTGAGGCGTTATGCTCTTATTTAAAAAATGATACCTCTTCTCAAAACATTAGTATAATTCCTCCTTTAGAATTTGCTTCAGAAGCTGCAGCACATTCTATTGAATATTCACATTAATATCTATTCTTTATTCTTTGAGCGAAGATTTGATTTTTTTGGTAACAGCTAAAAATCATTTAGAGTTAAATCTAATGGATAAAGAGGGAAGTCAAACAGGGTAATTCCATTTGTGGTCAAAAATGAAATGTGGCTGAAAAGAAATTAGACTGATTTTTCTTGGTAAAGATAAGGAAACTACTAGAAGATACTTTAAAGCAATTTTCCATTTTTTAAATCTGAGAAATCCTTTTTTGAAACAAACATATGGAATTTGAAGCAAATAAAGCCAATGAAAGCAAGCTGCTCTGGTTAAGGTGGTGTGTGGAGCCTGGCTCCTTCTCTCATACCTTCTTATTTCCTTGAGATGCCTCTGAGGGCTCACACAATGGTACAGTTAGAAAACCATTGAAATGATAGCAGGTTAGAGATATTACTAAAAAAAAAAAATAGATCTTAAACAACACAATATTTTGAGTCAGGTCACTCATACCATTTCAAATAGTGAATGGCTATTGTCAAAGACTTTTCTGAATCAAAAGAAGTAGGAGGAGATACAAGGTGTAACTTGAGAGTAATAAAATAGGTTGTATTCCATAGTTTTACTAGAAGGAGTGCTTTCCAGACAGCCATCCAGGAAAGCTAAACTCACTACTCTTCACTTGCTGCCTTGTTAATGCAATCAGCTACCTTTCATGGGTGATGACCTTTACAGCTTCTCTACCTCCCTCCATCCCAGGTACTTGCCAAGAGGCCCACTCTTGTACTCTGGAACCAGTCTGTGCCATCTGCTTCAAGCACATAGGTCAAGGGCTTAGCATCGATTTGGCTCTGCTCCTGGTCCTACCTCTTGAGCAGCCCATTCCTCCTCTCCCCCTTCCTAGGATCAGGCTCCCTAGGTCTGGGCCAGGATCAGATGAGGCTCAGACTTCCTAACCTTCATTCACAGTGTCTCTGTGATGTGATTGTTGTTGCTGGGACCCCTGGTCTTATCTGCTCAGCTCCAGTTTTTATATATTTTGAACTCAGTTTGGAAACTCAGCTTTTGACATTGAATTGACTTTCTCCAAAGCCCAATTCCAACCAATGGTTTCACATTTGTTTTCAGCCACAAAACCCATTGTTAAAATAAAAATGGAGCTGCTGTGGTTGGAGAGGAGGTGAGGACCTCCATCTGCACAGCATCTTGCCTGGCTTAGAGCTAGCGCTCAGTAAATGCTAATGTCAAATGATAGGAATAGTAACAGCAACAACCATTAAAAGGCCCAATTCAAATGCTTTCTTCAGGGAGCCTTCTCAGTTTCCCTCTTCTGGCTCTAAACCCTCATAGTATTTTATTTTGACCACTTTGGTAGAAGTTACCACATTATGTTATATCAAAGTTATTTTTCATCTTTCCTAGTAGATTTTATGTTCCTGGAGGGAACACTCCCTGACTGTTCCATCATTGTATTTTTTACAGAACTTCCCATTATGCCTGTGGAAGATAGATGCCAATGTGTCCCCAGTGATCCTTTCCTTCTGGTATCCACACCCTGTATAATCCCCTCCCCTTTGGTGTGGACATGGCCTGTGACTTCCTCATAACCAATAGAATGTGGCAAAGGTGATGGGATGCCACTTCCACGATTACATTACATTATGAAAGACTCTATTTTGCTACAAGACTATTTCTAGAGCCTCTCCCTCCATTGCTGGATTTGAAGAAGATAGCTGCCACGAATCCTACAGCCTCAAGGAGATGAATTTTGCCAACAGTGTGAAGGACCTTGGAAGTAAACCGTTCCCCAGTCAAGCCTTCAGATGTAGACCTCAGCTTTTTGAAACCTTATGAGACCCTCTGCAGAGGACCCAGCTAACCGTGCTCAGACTCCTGACCCACAGAACTTATGAGATAATAAATGGGTATTTTTAAAAGCCACTATGTTTGTGGTAACTTATTATACAACCAAGGAAAACCGATGCAAAATTTTGTCAGCTTGGTCCAAGAGGACAGGTACCAGGTCTGTGGTATTTAAAAATTATTTGATAAGCAATTTTAAAAGTATTTAAGATACTTCTAAAATCCTATTGAAAAATCACATATTTATGAATAGGAAGAACAATAGAAGCAGAGTAAAAAGGCAGATGCGAACCTGGGAAAACATGGTTTAAATCTCTGTTTCAGCAAAAGCCTGATTTTTTAAAGATTTATTCTTTTAATTTATTTATTCCCTCCGCCACGCCCCCATTGTTTGCGGACACTGTCCATTCTCTGTGTCCGTTTGCTGTGCGCATTCTGTGTCTGCTTGTCTTCTTTAGGAGGCACCAGGAACCGAACTTGGGACCTCCCATGTGGGAGAGAGGGCTGAGCCACCTCAGCTCCCTGATTTGTTGTGTCTCTCATTGTCTTTCCTCTTTGTGTCTCTTTTGTTGCGTCATCTTGTTGCGTCAGCTTGCTGCACCTGCCCGCCGCGCCAGCCCACCTTCTCCAGGAGGCAGCAGGAACTGAACCTGGGACCTCCCATGTGGTAGGCGGAAGCCCAATCGCTTGAGCCACATCCACTTCCCAAGCCTGATTTTTTATATGTGAAGAATTAATATGAATAAGAGGAAGATCCTGAACCCACTAGAAAATTAAGCAAAGGATATAAAGACAGTTCACAGAAAAGTAACAAAATGGTTCGGCAACATATGAAAAGGGGTACTCAACCTTACTTATAATCAGAAAAAAATAAAAATAAATTACAATGGGATATTATTTTCCACTTAACACATAGGCAATAAAAAAGAAACATAGCTAATACACTCCGATAATACACTCTGTGGGTAAGGGGTGTATAAACAGGCACTTTCATATGTTGCTGGGTTGTTGTAATCTCTATGGAAGGCACTTTGCAGTATTTAGAAAGATTAAATAGCAAGCACACCCTTTGACCCAGTAATTATACTTCAAAATATACTTTTCTTCTGTGAAATGATTTATTTATTACAGTATTGTTTGTACTAGCACAAGATTGGAAATAACCTAAATTGTTCTTAACAAATAAATTTCAGTAGAGCCATATACAATGACACATTATGCAGCAGTGAAAAAGAACATTCCGATATGGAATGCTCTCTGAGGTATACTGGTGTAGAACCATATGTCTAGTATTTAGTAATTGCATAAAAGAAACATCCATTGTTACATATTTGTGTCTACTTGTAAATACCTGGAGTATATCTAGAAGTAAAACCAGACCCTGGTAGCAGTGACTGCCTCTGGGACTGGGTGATCAGAGGACAGAAATGTGCAGAGACTTTCCCTTATAGACCATTTTGTATAAACTTTTAAATTTTGCCCATGGGCATGTATTAACTATTTATAAAAATTACATTAAAGTTAAGATCAAGAATAAAAGCTTATAAGCATATATTTGAAACAAATAACTTTAAAAAACATGGATAGAGAATTCAATAACAATGTATTAGTCCCCTATAATAAACAGTAAGTAAGGCCCCAAATCTGAGGTTTTTGAAGAGTATACATGGGTTTAGGGCAAGAGAGATGAATTTTACATGCCTATGATAGGTGAAATTTTCTCAGTAGAACATTTCTTCCTAACCAAAACCCCCCAGGGAAATCAGTTGAATACCTTATATTGTAATTTTAGTTTTTCATTTTCTTGTGTAAAAACACCCTAGAAGTTTGCTGCAAAAAGGGATTCCCTGGGATTTTAAACCAGCATGGTTTAGAGAACACCTAACTTCAAAGCAAGTTTCTCTATGTACCTATCCATGGGTGGCGTCTCTCAAAACGAAGTAATTGGAATTTGGTGGAAGTCATGGCAGACACACCTGGGGTGTGGTGCTGGAATAAGCAGGAAATGTCTGACACTTAGCAACACGAAGCTATTACAGGGAACATTGCCAGTTGAGAATGTTCTTGATCAATCAGAAATGATTTTAACCTTGATTCTATTATGTATATGCCTTTAGACCAAGTGTTAGGGTCTCACAAAGAGAGCAGTGATGGTGGGGCACTCTTCCCACCAAGCAGAGTGGGATGGGGCTGTGCCTGCCCGCTGACTACTAAACCTATCCCCAACCCCGACAGACATATCATGATCATGATGTGTGGAGGAGAGTGGTGGGGTGAGCAAGGGCTTTACAACACCCCTATTCTTGCAGGTTTTTCCCTCTTCAGTTCTAGCTGTTGGGCTATGTCAACCATGTATACAGGATATAATTGAGGATCTCTGCTCCAAAATGTCACCTCCCCGGCTTGCCAGTTTACTATCCCAGCCTCATCCATTTTGATCCTGATAGTTTTTCTGATATCACATTTTCCCCTTCCCAGGTGGAATCACACCTTGAATTTTGATGACCTGAGTTAACAAGAAACCTTGGAAAGACTTGTTAGTGTCCAGCCCAGAGCAGGAATGTGGGAGGAGTTGGGGCAGGGGCCAAAGACCCACCCTGCTTCCACTACCATTTTGCTGAGACGAGCCCTGGCCAAGCTTCTGAAAATCCTCTTCTCTGGCTGTCAGCTGGGCTCAGGGACCAGCGAAGCCCTGGTGCAGCAGCTGGCTTGTTTCTCAAGCGCCTGGCACCCTCTGGAGCCCTGTACATTTTTATTGATTAACTCTTTTCTTAACTAATTGGCCCTCTTTAAGAAGGGCCATAATTAATTTCCAACTATGGAGGGAAATTTTAACAAAGAATTCTATTTCCAGTGAGAGCCAGCGCTTGCACTTCCAGAGGCTCACTTCATCTACTCTTTCCTAAGTTTTTGCTCAGTCCATTATCAAATCTTCTTGGAGGAAATGAAATAAGGAGGAACGAGGAAACTCACAAACTCACCTTCGTCAAAAGAGCAGTGTTAAAGGATTTTGTTGGGGAGTATTTGAAACTGCAGGCTTCTAAGAGGTTGAAGATTAACTCTGGATTTCATTTATCTGGGCTCTATATTTCCCAGTTCCCAGTAAATGACCAAGAATTGATTGTGGGTGGTGACAAATCCGATCACCGTCACATTTACTGCATGTCCTTTGGGAATTAGACGAGGCATTTTAATACCGAGGTACAAAAGAGCTTCTTGCCTGTCCATTTGCTGTGGTTGCGGAAGGACACACACACTGAGAGGGAAAGGGGCGACGGGGTGGGCCTCATGCAGCCTGAGCCCCAGTCCCCCAAGGTTTCTGCAAATCCACTGCCATGGCACAGGTGGTCACAAGTTCAACTGGAGTTTATCCCACCCAGTTCAAGTGCAGCTATGCCTTCCGGTGTTCATGCCAGTGCATGTGATGTGTCTGCAATGACACCTGGCATATCCATGATGGTCAATACTTGCACTTTGGAGACAAATGTGATGAGCTGGCAATAAATGGGCCCCTCTAGAAGATGGGTGGGTCCCCTTAGACCACTTAATTGTCATAAACTAACTCTGCCTTCTTCTCTTCCTGACGGCGGGACCCAGTCACCTACCTGTGGGTCGGTTATGTTTCATGGCATTCCAACTAACCTTTTCCAGCATCAGCTTGCGTCATCCTAGGAAGGCTGGCACTGCTTTCAGGACTCCAAATTTGCTCTATCAATTATTGCAGCCTCCTTCTCTACATCCTGATTGTATTTTCTTCTTCCTAATCTAGTTCAAAGCAGCTTCTTTGGTTTTCTTAAAACACTCAGCTAATGATTACCTTTTCTTTTAGTAAATCGCAGTCTAGCTCCAAAGGCCTTAGTGGGATGTAGCCACTCCTCATCTTAAAGCCAGGCATGTTCTTGCACACCTAATACCTGTGTCCCAGGCACCTTCCTACTCCCAGGGATCTTTTATTTGTCATCCCCAGATCCAGATGGTATAATTTTATTCATCTCATGTCTTATGGCCTGCAAAAGCTTTCCAACCAGTAGCTCTGGCTCTCCCTGGAACCCCACTTCCAGACTCCTTTCAAAAAAGTCCTAGAAACCCATCAAACATCAACATTTGACATTCCCTATACATGTTCCTGCCCTGTAAAGCCACATTCAGGAGGGAGGAGCTGGGCCGTCAGTGCATTTCCTGCCCCTTCCCCCACCTCTACCCTCCCCACCCCCCTTCAAACATGATGCATTGCTTGAGCTCCTTTTGAACATTTGTCATAATGAGGCTGGGATGGAAGGCAGTGGGTTTGTGGAGCTTTCAAGTAGAAAAGAGTGCTGGCTTTTTGTACATGCAGACAGAATAGGATGAAACTGAAGTGGCTCTGTAGGTATTTTAGTCCCACTAGAGTTCTTTAGACAACAACCTTAAGCTGTCAAAATTTCAAACCTAAAAAAGAGGCAGGAATTTTGTCGTGTGATGCAAGTGCATTTTTTGTAGGTCTGTTTCAGTTCATTTGTTATATATTTTTTTCCTTTGAAAAGGTATATACATCCAAGGGTACAAAGATTGGGGCTGTCCAGGATGAGTTTATCAACCACAATGAATGTGCCACACTAACGAAGGATGTTGTGTGGGAGGGTGTGGGAGGTGTGAGGAGTGGGGCATATGGGAATCCCTATTTTTTATGTGTGGCATTTTTGTGTAATCTAGGTATCTTTTTTTAAAAAAAGATTAGGGCTGCTGTACACTAGGCTACTTTTGTGGCTTTTCTTCTGCCTTGAAAATTGCTATGGATATTCATTTTAATTAGATTGGAATGGTGTATAAATTTGGAAGGGAATAAGGGAAGCTACAAGGAAGAGAGGTGAGATTTGCCCCCTGGCATTATACTCCAAAAACAGAGAAGGTCATAAATTTATATTATAGATCATTGCATGTGTGTGTGTGTGCATGTGTGTGTTGATACATGGTGTGACTAGTCACTCCAAAGTAATGCAGCACATTGTCAGGCTTGGTTTCTGGAATCTTTCCTATTACATTTTCATCCTAGTCTGTACATATGTGAATCTTGTACATTTAAGTATTCACACACCCATACACATAGACTCACAATCTAAGATCCAAAATGCTAAAATTAGAGATACTGATGCCGAAAAGTGAACTCTGAGGTTTGTGCTGTGTATGTTTACATCAAGATTCTGAATTCGGGGACCTGCTGTTTTCATGGTGTCTGCCGTTCTCTGCACAGCCTGTCTGGGAATGTTACAATCCCTGAGAGACCAGCTCCCTCATGAATAGGCAATCAGATGCCTCCTCCCTCCCGGCTGCGAGAGATGCTGCGCCCTCCTGGAATTCTCTCCTCTTTTAGAGAACGTGTGTTTAACTTGTAAATGTAGTTTTCAGCGCTGGGAAGAATATTTCCGTTTAGCACAACCATCACGTTCTTTGCCACAGCGTGAGGCACACTCGCGAGTAGCAAGGAGCCCTTCCCTCCCGGAATCCTCTGGTGGTGTTAGGCAGCGCCTGCCTCCGAATTCTTCTTTATAAACACTGCGCCGCACAACCGTCTTCCGACGTACGCAGTAAACATAATTGCTCTCACGTTAAAATGAAGAGAAAAACAAACAGAGGCGCAGACAGGTTTAACAGTTTTCACAGCACTGGGGGAAGGCTGCAGCGCACCGCGGTTGGGAGGACTTGCCAGGACTCCTGGCTGCCCCTCTTACCAGCCGCGGGACCTTGGGCGAGCTGGGTAACCCCTCTGCGCCTCCTGAAAATACAGACGGAACAACCTCAGATGGTTGTTGGGCAGACGAAATGAGGTCATCCGTGAAGAATGCTCAGAATACTGCCTGGCACGTATCACCTCTCAATACTGCTGCTGTTATAGAAGGCAGGTGTAACGTGAAATGGGTCCTCCACCTCCAAATTCTAATGTAAATTGAAGCATAAACAGTCTTCAGAAAATGCAGATCTTTTCTCCAAATCTTTGCCTGATCTTCCTTTTCCAGCCATTTGCTAGCTTGTGTGTATATACGTATATATGTAAAGCTGTTTACTTAAGCTTGAAGGTTTCTTCCAAGGCGAAACTTTGTCATTGCACTTTTTTTTAATTAGAGAAGTTGTGAGTTTACAAAACAGTCATGCACACGGTACAGGATTCCCTTACATGGCCTGACCACCAACACTTTGCATTGTTGTGGAACATTT
>JAQZBX010073666.1:0-14875 GCA_029593785.1 Cabassous unicinctus | reverse complement strand
AGCTCAGATGAAGATGACAGCAGCTCCAGTTCCTCAGAATGTAAAGAGAAACACAAGAAAAAGAAGAAGAAAGAAAAGCATAAGAAAAGGAAGAAAGAAAAGAAAAAGAAGAAGAAACGAAAGCATAAATCTTCCAAATCCAATGAGAGTTCAAATTCAGATTGACAAGGACTTGACTTGTTCAACATTCTCTTCTCAAAAATCACACACTGTGGCCAAGGAATAAAGGATCAGAGAGGGATGGGAGAGAGAGAAACCAAAAGAGAGGGATATTTGATGTCACAGCTGTGAATTCACACCTACCTTCCAGAAAGGAAGTGATCCACCGGAGAGTGAGTTTTCTCTTCCCAGGTGCTAGCTCTGGACAGTGGCTGATTTCAGTCAAGAAAGCTTATTCAGTGTCCTCTCAGCTGGTCACTGCAGTTAATTATTCATTTGAAATACCTCCTCCAGGGTGGCAGGACTAAGGGAATCTCAGGAAGCTCTTCTGTGGCTTTCCCCCTCCATGGTGGGGCTACTAATTCCCATCGATTTTAGGCTCGTGTTTTCTCTGTTGTGGAGGATAATAAAAGCTGATTATTTTATTTGCTTTTTTAATGTATTTATTTTTCAATAATAATACACCTATGGGATCCAAATTTAAAAGGTACATAAGATTTAATCATGAGAAATCTTCCTCCTCTCTCCTGGCTGCCCAGTTTCCTTCCCCAATGGCAACCAAAGTTATCAGTTTCTTTTGAAGACTTCCAGAAATGGTTTATGTACCACAAACATATAATGGTATTTTATCTCTTTTTTTACACAAATACTATACACATTAATCTGTGCGTTATTTTTTTAATTTAACAGTATTACTATCTATAATATTTGACCTTGCTGCATACAAAAGGCATGTGTTTATAATCCTCTGGATAATGGGTTAATGAAAGGGGGAGAGTTCCTATAACAACAATTGAAACTCCTTTGTGCATATATTGTATTTAACTTATTTGGACCTTATTTCCACAGTCCCAAGATTTCCCTTAGAGTAATTGACTCAGAAATATTATGAGAATATAGGAATTACTATAGTAAGTCAGCTTCCCACATCCCAAAATACATTCCTTACCTCCCTCCTCCAGTTAGCAGAATACAGTTCACCTGTGCCCCTCAAGCTTTGTGCTTCAGCAGAGGCAGTTCTGGGCAGGTCAGCATTGGTGCCTGGAGCTAGGAAAGAATAAGTCTGTTCTTTGCTAAGCCAAAGTGGAGCCACTTCTTGCTCATATGCATGTGTTCCTCTCTATCCCAGCTGAAGCTGTTCCTACTTTCAGCACTCAGTCAGGCTCCTGGGAACTCACTAGTCCCATTTCCTTCCTCTTTCTCCAAGGGTTAGATTACCGCTCTTTAAAAACTAACCCATGCAGACTAAGGCCCGCTTCTCCAACTCTAGTAAATACTCCTGGTTTTGGCCTTGGAACAGCACTTCAGGAACCAGTCTAGATTGGCATTGCAGGACTTATTTCCGAAAACCCTAAAACCAGCTAATCCAGCTCTGCCTCATTCTTGTCACCCTTGCCCAGCGTGCAGAACATACCCTCTCAGTCATGTGTCCTCTCGCATACGTCTCTATATTTCCTACCCAGTCCCAACCTCTTCTCTTCTGCTGGAAATTTTCTACTGTTCCCTGCAAATCCCATTTTATGATAAACTTATTCTTCTACAACATAGAAGAATCTACACCAACATTAGGGGCATCAAAATCTCCAGACAGCTATGTTAAAACAAACTGCTGGCCCACTCCCAGAGTTTCTGATACAGAATGTCTGGAGTGGGGCCCGAGAATTTGCATTTCTAATCAGTTCCCAAATGCTGGTGCTGTCCGTCTGGGGACCACACTTGGAGACCACTGCTTTGTATCTAACCTCTGACTAAAGCCTTTGTCCACTCCCTGCCTTAACTGGAATCTGGCCATTTCCCCGCAGCCTTGCAAATAATTGCTGTCTCTTCTTCCTCACTCCAGTTTTCTCTGCCCTCTGTTTCTGGCAGAGATTCTGTGGTCTGTTACTTCAGCCTGTCACCTCCCTTGACCTTGTGAATCTCAAAGAGAATCTCAAAGCAAGCTCTTCCTCTCTGCTCCTATACCCAGACTATTAGGGGGAAAAACCACACAGTTGTATTAATTGGTCACCCTAGAACAGGGGTTCTAACCTTTGTTTTTAAGATTTATATATTTATCCCCCTGCCCTTGTTTGTGCTCACTGTCCGCTTTCTGTGTCTGCTCGTTGTGTGCTCTCTGTCTGCTCGTCTTCTTTTTAGGAGGCATGGGAAACCAAACCCAGGGCCTCCCCATGTGGGAAGGAGATACCCAGTCACTTGAGCCGTTTCTCCTCCCTGCTTGTGTCTCCTCATTGCGTCAGCTTGCTGTCTTGCTCATCTTTAGGAGGTACTGGGAACCAAACCCGGGACCTCCCATGTGGTAGGTGGGTGCCCAACTGCTTAAGCCACATCCGCTTCCCGTTCTTAAACTTTTTTGTTCCACAGACCCCTTATTAAGTCCACACTATACTGTGTATTTAATAAATATATCACACTCATACCAACATATCCCCACAAGAATAATTTTCTTTTAATTTCAATTCAAGCTCACGGACCCCTTGTTAAGAACCCCTGCCCTAGAAAGTCATCATTTATTCACCTATTCAAGCCACTTTTTTCATCCTCAAATCTCTCCCCTCAGGCTCAGTACTCTCCACTCCTGTTCTGGAAGCAATACAAGCCTTCAGACCTCCCATCACCAAAACATTCTACCAACCCTTCTTCATGGTTGTGGTAGGCAGATTCTAAAATGGCCCCAAAGGTTTCCCACCCTACTCCCCAAGTCTGTTAATATAATGGATTTTACTCCTGCGATTATGAGTCACAGCTGACCTTATCACAGGGTGCTTATGTGGGTGGTCCTAACCAAATCACCTGAGCCCTTTAAAACCACAAATTTGTTCTGGTAGGTAGCAGAAGTCAGAGAGATTCCAAGCCTGAGGAAGATTCAACACACTGTTGCTGGCTTGAAAAAGGCAGGGGCTTTTCTGCACTATCCAGAGGGGTGTTCATACAGCATTGTCCTCAGTTCCCATCATAACTTAAAGGGAAACTCACAATGTCCAGAGCCCTTGATGTCCTGGAAATATCTGGGAAGGATGTCCTCAAATTCCTTGCAGCAGGAATCCATTTAGGTGACACCAACCTTGACTTCCAAATGGAACAGTATATCTACAAAAGGAAAAGTGATGGCATCTACATCAAAAATTTGAAGAGGACCTGGGAGAAACTTAACGCTGGTGGCTCGTGCCACTGTTGCCGTTGAAAACCTAGCTGATGTCCGTGTCATGTCTTCCAAGAATACCAGGCAACAGGCTGTGCTGAAGTTTGCTGCTGCCACTGGAGTTACTGCCATTGCTGGTGGGCACTTCACTCCTGGCCTGGAACCTTCACTAAACAGATCCAGGCAGCCTTCCAGGAACTGTGTCTTCTGGTGGTTATTGATCCTAGGGCTGACCACCAGCATCTCACAGAGGCATCTTGTTAACTTGCCAGCCATTGCTCTACGTAACACATTCTCCTCTGTGCATGTGGACATTGCCTTCCCATGCAGCATCAAGGGAGCTCACTCAGTGGGTCTGATGTAGATGCTGGCCTGGGAAGTTCTGTTCCTGCGTGGCACCATCTCCCAGGAGCACCCACAGGAGGTCGTGCCAGATCTCTACTTCTATCTTAATCCTGAGGAGATTGAAAAGGAAGAGCAGGCTGCTACTGAAAAGGTTGTGACTACCACATGATCATCTCAGTGGATACAGAAAAAGCATTTGACAAAATCCTACATCCTTTCATGATAAAAATACTCAGTAAACTAGGAAAAGAAGGGAAGTTTCACAACATGATCTAGGGTATTTATGAAAAACCCACAGCAAATATTGTACTCGTGGTGAAAGACTGAAAGCTTTCTCCCTAAGATCAGAAGCAGGACAAGGATGCCCACTGTCAACACTCTTCTTCAGCATTGTACTGGAAGGTCTAGCCAGAGCAATCAGAGAAGAAAAAGAAATAAATGGCATCCAAATTGGAAAGGAGAAAATCAGATTATCTCTATTCACAGGTGGTAAGATCCTATATATAGAAAATCCCAAAGAATCTACAAGAAAGCTACTAGAACTAATAAACAAATGCAGCAAACTTGCAGGATACAAGATAAACATGCAGAAGTCATTTGGGTTTCTATACACCAGTATGGAACAATCTGAAAAGGAAGTTAAGAAAATTCCATTTACAGTAGCATCTAAAAGAATACAATAACTAGGAATAAATTTAACCAAGATGGTGAAAGACTTACACTGAAAACTACAAAACATTGCTAAATTTTTTAAAGAAAACCTAAGTAAATGGAAAGAAATTCCACGTTCATGGACTGGAAGACTTAATGTTAATTAAGATAACAAAACTGTCTAAAGCAACCTACAAATTCAATGCAATCTCTATCAAAATTCCACCAGCCTTTGTCCTTTCTTTCCTTTTTCATTAAAGGAGTTATGCGTTTACAAAACAATCATAAATAAAATACAGAATTCCCATATACCAGCCTATTACTAACACCTTGCATTAGTGTGGTACCTTTGTTACAATTGATGAAAACACATTTTTGGGGAGCGGATGTGGCTCAAGTGGTTGAGAACCTGCTTCCCATATGGGAGGTCCCAGGTTCAGTTCCTGGTACCTCCTAAAAAAAATTTTTTTTTTATAATTGTACTAAAAGATATGGAATGATGCATGAATTTACATGACATCCTTGTGCAGGGGCCATTTTAATCTTTGCAGTATCATTCCAGTTTTAGTATATGTGCTGCCAAAACAAATATCTAGCAGACTTTTTTTAAGAAAATGGAAAAGCTGGTCCTCAAGTTAATATAGAATTGCAAGGGGACCTGAGTAGCAAAACAATTTTTTAACAAATCAATTCTATTGATACATATTAATAAAGCAAACAATTCATCCAAAGTGTATAGTCAATGGTATTTGATATAATTGCATAGTTGTGCATTCATCATTTCAATCATTATTAGAGCATTTTTGTTATTTCAATAATAATTAAAAAAAAAAAAGACAAGACAATTCTTCACTTCTCAATCTCTCTCTGTTTCCCCTGCTGAACATAGCTGCTATTTCTGGCTGTTCTTACACAATTATTTATTTATTAAGCAGTTTTATTGATATATATTCATATATTTCCTACTCTTTTCCCAGGTAGGAAATCTAGTTTTTTGTTTTGTTTTGTTTTGTTTTTGTTTTTACAAAAACAACATATTCATTTTTATTCATTGCATTAAAAAATTTCAGTCCCAGCACATTTATCAGAACTAATAACTCTTCATGGAAGTGAAGAGTGATCTAACAGTAGCACTAGACCTAGATGATTCCTACAAAACAAGCAGAGGCAGGAGTGATTCTGCATGTTGTCCACAGTTTTGGTATGTAAAATGGTAATTTAAATTTATATTTAAACAAATTTAAATATGGTGGATTGTGTTTTACCTAAAATGTGGAAATGGTGATTTATTTATGTTATTGCTGTTTAATTTATACTTTCAGGAAATGTTTGCCTATTACCTTCTTTTTGCTAGCCCCCATATTATATGTTACCATAATACAGATATGAACAAGTGAAACTTTTTCATAAAAATTAAATCATACACAATCCATTATATTTCACATATAATTCTACTCCTTTGCCTTAGCATAACACAAAAGATCATGTAAACATTTGATCTTGATTGATCCCTTAAGCTTCCCAACTATTGTGTGTATATAATTCATCCTAAACTATTTAGAAACATTTAGTTAATTATAAATAAATTATTAATTGTAAGTTTGCATGAATAAGTAAAATAATATATACACATATATGCTAATGAATTTCATTTTCTTTCAATTTTTTAAAAAGAACAAGGTGTCTTCAAGCCTATGCAGAAAAGTCAATGTATAATTTGCTTTTGCATTTTGAGGAACCAAAACATCAGTACAAAATTCTAGTTCTCACATGAGAGATTTCCTGTGCAAGGTTTACCATGCTACCTCCCAGTCTGCTGGTAAAGAAATTATTGCAGTTTTACAATCTTTATTCAAACCAGTAAAAAACATTTTATATTCTCTCATTCCTTTCAACAGAAATTGAAAATAGCAAAGAAAAGCATTGGATTTCTTTTGACTTTTTGTTCTCTTCTTAAAAAGAGTAGTTCTTTGGATTGATCATGGGAGGCAACTAAATGCTGAAGGGATCACATGCCAAATCCTTTGATCAGTGATTTGAAATTCTTATTTAATTATTTTTTCACTTAGCTACAAATTTCAGAACTTCTCTCTGAAATGTTAAATCCACAAAGCTTCTATTATTAAAAATGTTATAGATAAGGAAACTGAGGTTCAGAGTTATTTGAAAGACTTTCCATAGCTACATAGAAAGTAAATGGCAGAGTCCAAATGCAAAATATTATCTTCCTTTAAAGGCCAACAAGCTTCAATTCTGATATGCTGCCACATGGAAATTCAAGGAAGAAATCTAAAATTCATTAATGAGTGAAAAATAGTAAATTCTTTTCATTTTTTTGTTCAGACTTTGAGATTCTGTTGCATTCCTATAATATATATCCATATCATCTTATATGAATTTTAGTGAGGAAAAGGTTGATTAAATATTTGTATAACATCAAATTTTCAACATGAAACTGACATAACTAGGTTAGAGCTATAGAGGCATACTGAAGTCACAATTTTTAATCAAGTTTATCATACAATGCTATCAATAAATAGTTAATAAACTATTCATGTTTGCCTGAAACAACAACATGAACATAAACTACTTAGTACACCAAATTACAGGGTCCTGAAATATAGGCCATTAAAGGG
Source organism: Cabassous unicinctus (assembly GCA_029593785.1). Lineage (NCBI taxonomy): Eukaryota > Metazoa > Chordata > Mammalia > Cingulata > Chlamyphoridae > Cabassous > Cabassous unicinctus. Next base: position 7,945 of record JAQZBX010073666.1, on the reverse strand, counting down.
GATCAAAAGTAAGACACTTATCAGTTTTGCAAGCATTATGCCAATCTGAAAATGACACCTCTCCTGCTTCTGGCATTTAGCAGAGGTTCTACATGTTACAAGTGATTGATTTTGACTCAGAAAAAAGGAAGCATGGAATTAAGAATGTGAACTGTGAGGGAAAACAGCAAACATTTTAATTATTCAATACCTCAATATTTTGGTGACGTGATCATTTATATGTACTTTTTTATTCCTAATTTATTCAAATGCATATTTATGGCAAATTCTTACAGACAGAAAATTCAAAGAATAAAAATTGGAATAAAATATAAAGACTTAGCAAACTCCTCCTAATACAACCACCAAAGGAATGAATTTTAAAGGTCATTTGTGATATTTCCAGATATCTTCTATTTAAAATATTTTATAAATATTAAATTCTTGAGGTAGATGTTATTGTAATACTTCTTAAAGTTGTTATTTCTAGTGTTATTTGAAATTTTTTTCTATTTTTCTTTCAGGAAATCTATTTAAAGTGTATAATCAATGGCTTTTAGTATAATCACAATGTTGCATATTCATCATCACAAAAAATTTTAGAATTATTTCATTACTCCAAAAAGAAAAACTCCACATCCCTTAAAATGCCTTCCCTACCCCCTCATATCCACTAATCAAATTTCATTTTTATAAATTTATTTATATTTAAATTTTATGTAAATAGAATCATACAATGTGTTACACACTAAATTTAATTCATAGTAGTTCAATCATACAGTATTTGTCCTTTTGTGTTTGACTTGCTTCACTAAACATAATATCCTACAGGTTCATCCATGTTGTCATATCCTTTACAACTTCCATTTCTTCTTACAGCTCCATAATATTCCATCATGTAAATATACCACAGTTTGTTTATCCATTCATCAGTTGATGGATACCTGGGTTGTGTGCAACTTTTGGCAGTTGTGAATAATGCTGCTATGAACATCGGTGTTCAGAAGTCTACTCTTGTCACTGCACTCAGTTCTTCTGGGTATATAGGCAAACCTATATTCAACTTTTTTAAGAACTGCCAAACAGTTCTCCACAGTGGCTGTACCATTCTTCATTCCCACCAACAGTGAATAAGTGTTCCCATCTCTCCACATCCTCTCCAACACTTGTAGTTCTCTGTCTTTTTAATAGTGGCCATTCTGATAGGTGTGAAATGATATCTCATTGTAGTTTTGATTTGTATTTCCCTAATCATTAGTGATGCTGAACATTTTTTTCATGTGTTTTTTTGCCATTTGTATTTCTTCTTTGGAGAAATGTCTGTTCAAGTCTTTTGCCCATTTTTTAGTCGGGTCTTTGTCTTTTTATTGTTGAGTTGTAGCATCTCTTTTTATATCATGGATATTAAACCCTTACAGGATATGTGATTTCCAAATATTTTCTCCCATTGAGTTGGCTCCCTTTACACACTTTTGACAAAGTCCTGTGAGGTGCAAAAGTGTTTAATCTTCAGAAGGTTCCATTTATCTATTTTTGCTTTTGTTGCTCATGCTTTGGGTGTAAGGTCCAAGAAACCACCACCTATCACAAGGTCTTGAAGATGTTTCCCTACATTTTCTTCTAGTAGTTTTATGGTCCTGGCTTTTAATATTAATATTTTTTAATATTTTTAAGTATTAGGTCTTTGATCCATTTTGAGTTGATTCTTGTGTAGGGAGTGAGATAGGGATCCTCTTTTTGGGTTATAGATATCCAGTTCTTCCAGCACTATTTGTTGAAGAAACTATTTTGTCCTGTTAACATGAACTTGGTAGGTTTGTCAAAAACCAGTTGACTGTAGAGGTGAGGGTTTATTTCTGGGTTCTCAATTCTATTCCACTGATTGATGTGTCTATCTTTAGGCCAATACCATGCTGTTTTGACCACTGTAGCTTTGTAATATGTTTCACGGTCAGGCAGTGAAATTCCTCCCATGTCGCTCTTCTTTTTTAGAATGCTTTTGGCTATTCGAGTGCACGTCCCCTTCCAAATGAATTTGGTAATTGCCTTTTCTATTTCTGTAAAGTAGGCTGTTGGAATTTTGATTGGTATTGCATTGAATCTCTAAATCACTTTGGGTAAGATTGACATCTTCATAATATTTAGTCTTCCAATCCATGAATACAGAATGTTTTTCCATTTGTTTAGGTCTTCATAGCTTTCTTTTATTTACCATTGTTTGGTATTTTTCTGCATAAAATCCTGTACTTCTTTGGTTAAATTGATTCCTAGGTATTTGAGTCGTTTTGTTGCTATTGTAAATGGAAATTTTTCCCTGATTTCCTCCTCAGATTGTTCAATACTAGTATACAAAAACATTACTGATTTTTGCTTGTTGATCTTCTATCCTGCCACTTTGCTAAACTCATTTATTAGCTCAGGTGGCTTTTTTGTAAACATTTCTGAGTTTTCTAAACATAAGATCATGTCATCTACAAATGGTGACAGTTTTACTTCCTCTTTATCTATTTGGATGCCTTTCATTTTTAAATCTTGTCTAATTGCTCTAGTTAGAACTTCTAGCACAACATTGAATAACAATGGTAACATTGTGCATCCTTGTCTTGTTCCTGATCTTAGAGGGAAAGTTTTCAACCTTTCCCCTTTGAGTACAATGTTGGCTGTGGGTTTTTCATATATGTCTTTTATCATATTGAGGAATTTTCCTTCTATTCCTATCTTTTGAAGTGTTTTTATCAAGAAAGGATGCTGGATTTTGTCGAATGCCTTTTATGCATTGAATGAGATGATCATGTGGTTTTTTCCTTCAATTTGTTCTTTTGGTATATTACATTGATTTTCTTATGTTGAACCAGGCTTGCATACCAGTATAAATCCCACTTGGTCATGATGTATAAGTCTTTTGATATGCTGTTGGATTCTATTTGCAAGTATTTTGTTCAGAATTTTTGCATCTATATTCATTAGAAAAATTGATCTGTAATTTTTCTTGTAGTGCCTTTATCTGGCTTTGGTATTAGAGTGATGTTGGCCTCATAAAATGTGTTGGGTAATTTTCCCTCCTCTTCAATTTTTTGGAAGAGTTTAAACAGGATTGTTGTTAATTCTTTTCGAAATGGTTGGTAGAATTTACCTGTGAAGCCATCCGGTCCTGGACTTTTCTTTGTTGGGAGATTTTTGATGACAGATTCAATCTCTTTAAATGTGATTGGTTGTTAAGTTCTTATATTTCTGTTAGCGTCAGTGTAGGTTGTTTGTGCGTTTCTAGGAATTTGTCCATTTCATCTAGGTTGTCCAGTTTGTTGGCATACAGTTTCTCATAATATCCTCTTATGATCCTTTTTATTTCTGTGAGGTCAGTAGTAACTACCCCCCTTTTATTTCTAATTGTATTTTTTTGCATCTTCTCTCTTTTTTTTTTAGTCTGGCTAGGGGTTTGACAATTTTATTTATCTTCTCAAAGAGCCAGCTTTTGGTTTTGTTGATTTTCTCTATTGTTTTTGTTGTTGCTTTCAATTTCAATTATTTCTGCTCTAATCTTTTATTAAATCTTTCCTTCTGCTAGCTTTAGGATTGGTTTGCTTTTCTTTTTCTAGTTTCTCCAGTTCTTCAGTTAAATCTTTGAGTTTAGCTCTTTCTTCTTTCTTTAATATAGGCATTTAGGGCTATAAATTTCCCTTTCAAGACTACCTTCACTATATTGCATAAGTTTTGATAAGTTGTGTTCTCATTTTCACTTGTCTCAATATATTTACTGTTTTCACTTGCAATTTCTTCTTTGACCCATTGATTATTTGGAAGTATGTTGTTCAGCCTCCACATATTTGTGAGTTTAATTTTTTCCTGTTATTCATTTCCAGTTTCATTCCATTATGATCTGAGAATGTGCTTTCTATAATTTCAATCTTTTTATATTTATTGAGAGCTGCATTATCTCAATATATTTACTGATCTCACTTGCAATTTCTTCTTTAGCCGACTGATTATTTAGGAGTGTGAGTTTACTTTTTTCTTGTCTATTATTCATTTCCAGTTTGATTCCATTATGATCTGAGAAGGTACTTTATATAATTTCAATCATTTTATATTTATTGAGAGCTTCATTGTGCCCTAACATGTCGTCTATCCTGGAAAAAATTCCATGGGCGCTTGAGAAAAATGTATAACACAATGAGTTTGGATGCAACGTTCTGTATGTGTCTGTTAGGTCTAACTCATTTATTATATTGTTCAAGATCTCTGTTTCCCTGTTGATCTTTTGTCTAGTTGTTCTATCTAATGATGTGAGTGGTGTGTTGAAGTCTCCAGCGATTATAGTAAAGATGTCTAATTTCCCTTCAGTTTCGCCAGAGTTTGTCTCGTATTTTGGGGCACCCTGGTTAGGTGCATAGATATTTCTGACTGTTATATCTTCCTAGTGTATTGTCCCTTTTATTAATATATAATGGCCTTCTGCATCTCTTATAATTTTTTTGCGTTTAAAGTCTGTTTTGTCTAATATTAGTATAGCTACCCCTGCTCTTTTTTGGTTACTATCTGCGTGGAGTATCTTTTTCCAATCTTTCACTTTCAGCCGGTTTGTATCCTTGGGTCTAAGGTGTGTCTCTTGTAAGCAGCATATGGATGACTCATGTTTTTTTCCATTCTGTCAACCTATATCTTTTGATTGGGGCATTTAATCCATTCACATTCAATGATATTACTGTAAATGCATTATTTACTTCCACTACTTTTTCTTTGGTTTTCATGTCATATCATATTTTTGTCTGTCTGTTTACTCTTTTGATTATCCTTTCTACACTTCTTCCTTCTTTACTCGCCTCCTAGCCTCTTTCCTATCTTTTTCTTTCAGGCTCTAAGTCTTCCTTTAATGTTTCCTGTTACAGTGTTTTTTTTAATGAACTCTCTTAGTTTCTGTTTGTGAATATTTTAAACTTACCTTCATATTTGAAGTCCTATTTGCTGGTTAAAGAAATCTCGGCTGGTAGATTTTCTCCTTCAGTACCCTAATTGTATCATACTACTGTCTTCTCTCCTCCATGGTTTCTGAAGAGAAATCCATGCTAAGTCTTACTGGGCGTCCCTTGTATGTGATGGTTTACTTCTCCCTTGCTGCTCTCAGAATTTTCTCTTTATCATTGACGTTCAACATTCTTAGTAGTATGTGTCTTGGAGAAGGTCTATTAGGATTTATTCTGATTGGAGTACAGTGCACTTTGTGGATATGTAAGTTCATTTCTTTCATGACATTTGGGAGATTTTCACTTATTATTTCCTCAAATACTTTCTGCCCCTTTTCCCTTCTCTTCTCCCTCTGGAACTCCCATGACACATATGTTGTTGCGTTTCATGTTGTCATTCAACTCCCTGAACCCCTGCTCATTTTTTTCATTTTTTCCTCTCTCTTCAATTTCAGCCGTTCTGTCTTTGGTATCACTAATTATTTCTTCTATCATTTCAAGTCTGCTGTTGTATGCCTCTTATGTGTTTTCGATCTCACCTATTGTTTTTCATTCCCATGTGCTTTGTTACTTTTCTATTTAGGATTTTAAATTCTTCTTTGTGCTTGCTCAATATCTTTTTTTAAAAAAATAAAGATTTATTTCTTTATTTATCCCCCCCCCCATTGTTTTTGCATTCTCTGTCTGCTCTCGGTGTGCTCTTCTGTATCCACTTGTCTTTTCTCTAGGCGGCACCGGGAACCAATCCTGGGACCTTCCATAGTGGAGAGAGGCACTCAATCTCTTGCACCACCTCAGCTCCCTGGTCTGCTGCATCTTTTATTGTCTCTCTTCTGTGTATCTTTTTGTTGCGTCATCTTTCTGCGCCAGCTCTCCATGTGGGCCAGCACTCCATTCAGGCCAGCACTCCTGCGCAGGCCAGCGCTCTGCATGGGCCAGCTCTCCACTTGGGCCAACTCTCCGCACAGGCTGCTTACTTTTCACCAGAAGGCCCTGGGAATCGAACCCTGGACTTCCTATATGGTAGAGGGGAGCCCAATTGCTTGAGCCACATCTGCTTGCCTCAGTATTTTCTTGATGTCATTTATCTCTTTAGCCATATTGTCTCTCAACTCAGTTAATTTTGGAAATTTGTGTGCATATCCTTAATTCGTTGTCTGAAATCCTACATCTCTTCTGGCGCTTTGATAAAATACATTTTCTTGGGCCATGTCTTCCATTTTCTTAGTATGGCTCGAAATTTTTTGCTGATATCTAGGCATCTGATTCGGGTGGTAGTTTACTCAAATGCTCAATTTCTTTCTCTTTCACAGGGACTTCATGGTTGATTCTTGGTTCAACCTGGATCGTTAGTATTGTCCCTGTTATTTGCTCAAAACTGGGATCTGGACCCCAGTAATGGGTGGTAGACCTGCTTCCAAGGGCCTTGGGGAGGGAGGCTATAAAGGCTGGAAAAGGCCTCTTACTTACTTTTAATTTTCTCACGGTGCACTTCCTTGGTCTGCCAGCAGATGGCAATCTTTGGCAGCCCTCACAGTTCAGTGCATGGTTGGAGTGTGTTTGCTCCAACATGGACTGCATCAATGTGATTGAGGTTCCTGCCTGGAGGCGAAGAGCCTCATATTTCAAATTTCTCAGAGGCTATTCTCCAACCTTTGCTGGCAGCCCCCTCCCTTTTCCCAGGTAGGAAATAATTCCACTCTCCCTTGTGCCCTGAACAACCAGTCCAGGTCAGTAGAGAGGGAGATTGAGAGGGTCAGATCTCTTTAATCCCAAGCTGGATCCCCTGGCAAACAATGGCATGGCCCACCCTGCCTAGAAGGGCTCCTGGGACACAGAAGACCAAATTTGTGGGTCAAAAGCTGAGTCAGCCTTAGGCTGTGTCCCTCTCTCTGCCCTTTCCTGGGGAGATGCATCCTCAACAATCAGTCCTTGTTAGTAGAGAGGGAGATTAAGAGGGTTGGATCTCTTTAGTCCTGAGCTGGCTCCCAAGGCAAACAATGGTGCAGGCCCACCCAGCCTGGAAGGGCTTGTGGGACACAGCAGATGAGAATTGTGGGTCAAAAGTTGCTTCAGCCTTAGGCTGTGTCCCTCTCTCTCCTCTTTCTTGGGCAGTGGATCCCTGGAGCCCCTTTTGTCTGTAGCCTGCCCAGAGGCCTGAGAATTCAAAAGTGTCCTTAGTGTGCGGGAGGGTGCCACTGCTGGTTTTAACTCACTGTTTTGCCATCACAATTCTTTTCCTTTGTCACTCTCTCTTCTGGGCGGTGTCCAGCCTTCTCCTGGTATCCTAAACCCTAGAAGATTTTTTTCCAGGCTGTTTCAACCTGTCTTCTAGCTATTTTTCTGGGAGAGAAAAGAGTCCCGTGTCTTTCTAGTCTGCCATCTTCCCAGAAGTTCAAAACAAATTTGAAAAAACAGTTGGAGATATCACAATTCCTGATTTAAAAACTTATTACAAAGCTATGGTATTTAAAACAAAGTGGTACTGACACAAGGATAAACATATAGACCAATGGAATAGAATTGAGAGTCCAGAGATAAATCTATACATCTGTGACCAGCTAATTTTCAACAAGGGTGCCAAGTTCATTCAATAGGGAATGAATTGTCTCTTCAACAAATGGTGCTGGGACAACTGGATATCCACATTGCAAAAGAATGAATGTGATCCCCTACCCTTGACCATATGCAAAAATTAATTCAAAATGGATCAAAGACCTAAATATAACAGCTAATACTGGAAGCGCGTGTGGCTCAATCGATAGAGCTCCCATTTACCATATGGGAGGTCCCCGGTTCGCTTCCCGGGGCCTCCTTGTGAGGGCAGGCCGGCCCACGCGGCGCGGTGGGCTGATGCAGCAAGACCTCACAACAGGAAGTGGGTGTGGCTCAATCAATAGAGCCCCCGTTTACCATGTGGGAGGCCCCGGGTTCGCTTCCTGGGGTCTCCTTGTGAGGGCAGGCCGGCCCGCGTGGCGCAGTGGGCTGATGCAGCGGGACCTCAC
>JAQZBX010073665.1:0-14875 GCA_029593785.1 Cabassous unicinctus | reverse complement strand
AGAAGTCAGCTGGTATTTTAATAGGGATTTTACTGAATCTGTACATCAGTTTGGGTAGTATTGCTATCTGACCAATGTTAAATCTTCTGATCCATGGGCATGAATGTTCTCTCCCAATTATTTAGATCTTCTTTAATTTCTTACAACAATGCTTTGTAGTTTTCAGGGTACAGATTTTAAACTTCTTTTGTTAAACTTATTCCTAAATATTTTATTCTTTTTGATGCTATTGTGAACTACATTGTCTTAATTTCTTTTTCAGATTGTTCATTACAAGTGTACAGAAATGCAATTGATTTTTAAAAATTGATGTTGTAACATGCAACCTTGTTGAACATGTTTATTGTGTCTAACATTTTTAGTGGATTTCTTAGGATTTTCTATATGCAAGATCATGTCATCTGTGAGTAAATTTTACTCTTCCTTTTCAATCTGGATGCCTTTTCTTTCCTTTTCCTTCCTGATTGCCCTGGCTTGAACCTCGAGTACAATGTTGAGTAGAAGTGGTGAGAGTTGACATCTTTGTCTCGTTCCTTATCTTAGGAAGGAAAGCATTTAGTCTTACACCGTTATGTCTGATGCTAGCTGTGGTTTCTTTGTAGATGATCTTTACCAGTTGGAGGATGTTCCCTTCTATTCCTAGTTTGTTGAGTATTTTTGATTTCTAATTTCATTCCATTGTTTTTGGAAACTATACATTGTTTTATTTCTATCTTTTTAAATTTATTGAGCTTTGTCTTATGGCATAGAATATGGTCTACCTGGAGAATATTCCATGTGCACTTGAGAAGAATGTAAAATGTGTTGTCATTGAAGGAGAGTTCTAAATATATCTGTTACATCTAGTTGTTTATAGTGTTGTTAAGTCTTCTGTTTCCTTGTTGATTTTCTGTCTATTTGTTTTATCCATTACTGAGTGTGGAGTCTTGAAGTATCCAACTATTGTTGAATTGTCTATTCCCCTCCTCATTTCTATATGGCTTTGCTTCATGTATTTTAGTGCACTGTTATGAGTTGCTTATAAGTTTATAGTTTTAATATCTTCCTGATGGATTGACCTATTTGTCATTTTGAAATGTCCATTTTTATCTCTAGTAACATTTTATTTTTGTTTTTCAGTCTATTTTGTTTAAAATTAGGATGGTTATTCCAGTCTTTTAAATTGCCATTTGCATGGTGTATCTTTTCCCGTCTTTTACTTTCCATCTATTTGTAGCCTTAAATCTAAAGTGTGTCTCCTATAGATAGTCTATGGTTGGATCATTTTTTCCCCAGTCTGACTATCTCTGCCTTTGCATTGGATTGATTAATCCATTCACATTTAATATTCTTGAAATAGTTGGATTTATATCTGCTATTTTACTTTTTTGTTTTCTAAATATTTCATGTAATTTTTGTTCCTCTATTTCTCTTTTATTGCTTTCTTTTTCATTAAATGAACACTTCTAATGTAGCATTTTAATGTCTTTAATGATTTTTTTCTCTATTCTTTTAAGTTATTATTTGGTGGTCATCTTAGTGTTTACCACATACATTTTATGAAAATCAGCTTCATATTTAGACTATATTAATTCCATTTATATGGAGAAACATTATTTCTATATATCTCTATTCAATTTCCTCCTTTTTGTGATATTGGTATACTTATTACTTCTATTAATGTTACAAACCTAGCAATACATTGTTATAATTATTACTTCATCATCTCTAGTCATTTCCTTAGCTCAGTATAGCTTTGCTATCAAGCACCTCCCTTTTTCTATTATTGGCAAGTATATTATAAATATATTACATTTCTATATGCTATCGACACAACATTGAATTATGTACATATTATTTTATACAACTGCTTTTTAAATCATTTAAGAGAGGAAAGGATAAATTATGCATTTGAACTGTCATTTATAATTGCATAATTATCTTAACCAGTGCTCTTTGTTTTATCATGTGGCTCTGAATTACTGTCTGAAGTCATTTGCTTTCAGTCTGAAGCATTTTCTTTAGAATTATTTTTGATGCAGGTCTACTAGCAACATATTCTCTCAGTTTAGTTTATCTGGGAAAGGCTTTATTTCACCTTTATTTTTGAAAGGTAGCTTCGCTGGGTATAGGATTCTTGGCTGACAATTTTTTCTTTTATCACTTTAAATATTTTATCCTACTGCTTTCTGTCTCCATTGTTTTTGCTGAGAAGTTACTCTGTTATTCTTATTGGGGTTCTCTTGTAAGTAATGAATCATTTTTATCTTGCTGCTTTCAAGATTTTCTCCTTGTCTTTGATGTTGTGCATTTTTACTATCAAATGTCTGTGGATCTCTTTTCATTCACTCTACTTGGACTTTTTTGAGCTTCTGGGATGTATAGGTTATTATGTTTCAATATCCTAGGGAAGTTTTCAGCCATTATTTCTTGAAATAGTTTTTCTGCTCCCTTCTCTCTTTCCCTCTCCTTCTGGTGTTCCCATTACACATATGTCAGTGCACTTAATTGCATTCCATATTTCTCTGAGGTTGTCTTCATTCTTCAGTCTTTTTTCCCCTCTATCTTCAGCTTCCATAATCTCTATTAATCTCTCTCAAGTTGATGTTTTCTTTTATCTGCCAGTTAAAAACTATTTTTGAGCCTCTCTATTATATTTTTTACTTCAGTTATTAAAGTTTTGAACTCCAGAATTTCCATTTGGTTATTTTAAATAATTTCTATCTTTTTATTGATATTTTCTACTTGATAAATCATTGCCATCATACCTTCTTTAATCATGGTTTTCCTTAGTTCTGGAAACATGTCCAAAATGGCTATTTTAACATCTTTTTCTTATAAATTCAACATCTGGTCATGCTCACAGGTAATTTCTGTTGTCTGCCCTTTTTTGGTGTATGGATCATACTTTCCTTTACTTTGCGTGCCTCATAATTTTTTGTTGGAAAGTAGACATTTTAGATAGCATATTGTAGCAACACTGGGTTCTGTCCCACCATTGACCTCCTCTCTTTGGCTTGTTGCTATTTGCTTTTTGTTGTGTTTAGGGACTGGCTGGGTTATTTTAGTGAAGTCTTTTTCCCTCCCACAGTGTTAAGCCTCTGATGCTGCTCCCCAGGGAGATACTATCTTGGGTGCCTATAGTCACCCTGGGATGGCAGTGATTTTGGTAGAGTTGTTTTCCTCTCTTTCCCTGGCCACACCGCTATGCCAAACCACACCAATTGCAGGCTGGTTGCCCAACTGTTTTCAACATTCTCTGGATATAAACTGCTCTGCAAACTAATCCCGTCAAACTGTGGGTCTTTTCAGGGAATTTCTAGGTCAATGTTTGATAGTTGTTGTGACCCCCCAGGAGGGACCCTCCCCACTGACTTATTCCCCAGTTCTCACCTGCAAACAAGCTGGCCTACTGTTTAGCTTGTGTCTTGAGTATCCTTCCATTTGCCTTTACCACAACCTCCATTTTTTCAGGGTGCCTCTAGGCTTCTTGACTTTCTCCAGGCTTTGTTGCTTGCCCAGTGACATATATTCAATTAGTGGGGTTACTGGAATTTGAATTTAAGAGCCTTCAAACTGCAAATTTGAGTTCTTAACCATGACACTCACTGCTTCTTGCTTATTCCCTGCATTGACGAATAGGCGGGATTGTGGTGACGCTGCAAACCTAACGCAGGCACCTTGTAATGAGATGAATTGTACGTGGGAAGTGCCATTGGGAGGAATTTGAATGTTATTTACTGCCCCTTTCCCTGCAGGTGATTATTAGGTCTCTTGAGGAGAGAGATTGGCATACCATTTGCCAGTGTCAGTAAGCAAAAGGAGGAGTATTTTCCTTCTTCATTTGGTTGAAGATCAATTTGATTCTTTCACATATTTATCTTTTATTTGCCAATAATGGAGAAAAACAGAAGAGGATAACAGATGTGAACAATTAATCATGTTGCTTTCTTTATCTAGACACTTATGGTTTAATAAAATAGTCATGAACGGTCTGTTTGACTTGCAGAATGATTATGCACAACAGTGGAGTGTACTTTCTGGAAAGGTCACTTTGACTTCTAAAGAATCTTTTTTGGCATTCATGGTTGTCATTTCCTAATTACTGTGGTACAGGTTGAAAAGCATTTAACTCTATATTGCGTTAAACAAAATGGTTTATTGGAATAAGGTAGTAGTTGCTTAGAAATTAGTGAGTGTTGTTACTTTTAACAATTTACTCTGTAGCTTATTCTTTTTTCTTTGTATTCCTAGATATAAAAAAATAGGGATTTCCAATGTACTTAACTTATGCTTAATAAATGAGTGAAAGAGTTAATTCATTCAGTCTTCTATGATGACACTAATAATTTGGAGTATTTAAAATTACAGCAGGTGCTGAATTGATCCATGGAACAGTTTCAACCTAATGAATTGGTTTGGGAAGGTCATCATTAAATAGTAATTAGTCACCAAAAATCTGAAATGGACCTTTACAAGCAATGGAAAGTTTTCTGTGTTAGAATAATATAAAACAAAATACTCTAATTAATATACATTTTAAATTTTCATATAGTAATTATATGTTAATTGTTCACCATATGATGATAAACAATATAATTTTATTATTTATGAGCTCATTATCTACTTTTTAGATTTTATATAGTAGATAGGTAGTAATTGTCTGCTCCGTCCAGTAGGTACAAGTGTTTTATAGAGGAGCAAACTGAGGCATGAGGAGGTTAAGTAACTTGCTATTCCTCTAGAAAGTAGAGGGGCCAACATCAAATCCTAGAAGTTTGGCCATCCGGTTGGCACCCTAAACTATTTTATTTAATAAAAGTCTCCGCTAGGACTAAGCTTTAGATCATAAGACATAAATAGAGTTTGTTTTCTTAAGTATTTCTTGGTTACAATGATAGTTCCAGTCTCCTGCCATTAAATGTCTGTTTTAGTTTCCTAGCTGCTAGAACAAATACCATACAATGGGTTGGCTTAACAGGAATTTGTTGGCTCAGTTTCAGAGGCTAAAAGGCTTGCTTCCTCCCAGGGTCATTATCTTCTGGCTGACCAGCGGTCTCTGGGGTTCCTTGGCTTTCCATCACATAGCAATGAACAAGGCAGTGTCTCGTTTCTCTTCTGGGTTCCACTGATTTCCAGCTTCTGGGTGCTCCCCTTGGCATTCTGTCTCTGTGGCCTCTCAATAGAGCCTCCAGTAGGAGGATTAAGACCCATCCTGATTCAGTTGGGCCACACCTTACCTGAAGTAATCTCATCAAAAGATCCTATTTACAATTGGGTCACACACAGACAGGAATGGGTTAAGATTAAGAACATATTTTTCTGGGGTGTGAAGCTCCAAGAAACCACAATGTCTAATTTATATGGAATTCAAATGTAAGGATATTCAAGTCCTAGAGTTTATATTATTATCCCAATGGTCATTCTTCTGTTGAGACCAAATTAATTTTTAATTCAGCACAGTCCCTTTGTTTCTTTTTATGATGATATGGAAAATAGTTATTCTGTGGCTTTCATATGGTTTACTACTAAAAATCCTTCAAGAAATCTCTCATATCTTTCTTTCCCTTCCATGCTCACAGTCATTGATCTAATTTAGACTCCCTTTACTTCCTTTTTGACAGTCCTCACACTGGTATTCTTGCAATTTATTTTCTAGATCAACTTTACTTCAGCAGAGTCCTGATCACAAAACCTTCCAGAGTATCCTCATTTCTCACTGTATAAAATCCAAGAGGCTCCATCTGATGGTCAAGTCCTCAGAGCTCTAGATGGAACTACCTTTCTAGACTTAACTAAAAATTAATAATAATCATGGAAGCTAAGATTTATTGAGCACTTACTATGGATAAAGCCATTAGGGACTGAATAATGCCTCCCCAAGACAAAAAATCTGTTCAAGTCCCTAACCACCAGTCCTGTGGGTGTGAATTCATCTGTGAATCAGATCTTGAAGATGCTGTCATTAGTTAATGCAGTTGTATTAGTCAGCCAGAGGGGTGCTGATGCAAAATACCAGAAATCTGTTAGTCTTTATAAAGGGTATTTATTTGGGGTAGAAGCTTACAGTTACCAGGCCATAAAGCATAAGTTTCTTCTCTCACCATAGTCTGTTGCTATTTGTTGGAGCAAGGCAGCTGTCAACATTTGCCAGGGTTCAGGTTTCTTGGGTTCCTGTCTTCCTGGGGCTGCGTTTCTCTCTGGGCTTAGCTCCTCTGTTTCCTCCACAAGACCAGCTGTAGACTGTGAGCTCTCTAGGCTTTGCCTTTCTCCACAAGGCCAGCTGTAACCCATCAGGTGAACGTCTCGTCTCTTTTCCCAGAGCCTTCTCTCCTTCCTCACGACCAAGGTCGTCTGTGTGCTTACTCCCCTGGGCTCTAGCATTAACACTCAGCATCAAAACTCCAACATCAAGACTACTCCAACTCTGTCCTTTGCCATGTCTTTTATATTTGATTTCCACCCACCAAGGGCTGGGTTTCAAGGCCCTACTGACGTGGCCCAGTCAACACCGTAATCATAACTTAATTATGCCCAGATTAACAGACCAGTTTACAAGCATAATCCAATATCTACTTTTGGAATTCATAACTATATCAAACTGCCAAACTGCTACACTCCACCCTCTGAATTCCAAAAATACATTACAATATTCAAGAAACCTTAAATCAGTAATAATGCAAGTACAAAATCATATCATAATCATTTTAAAGAAATACAGTTCATCTTGAGGCAAAGTCCCTTCTAGCTGTAGACATCTGAAACTTACAAAATCATTTTTCTGCTTCCAATACACAAATAGACAAAGGATTAACAATTTCATTGCCATAAGGAGAAATTGGGAGGTTAAACATGAGTCATGGGTCCTCTACAGTTCAGTAAACCTGCAGGGCATCCTCCATTCGATTTCAAAGTCTGAAAGTCATTCTTAAGATGATGGTTTCTTCTCCTTGGGGCCACATGGGAACTCACCCATTCCAAAGGCTTGCCCAATGGCCATTTTCTTGGTTCCACCCTCATCAAGCATCTGGGTGTCAGTCAAGCTGAGTGAGGGCACGCCTTCATCCAATATAACAAGCAAAGGAAATTGGACCCAGGAGTAGAAGCAAGAAGGAAGAGAAGCCAGAGAGGACCACCATGAGAAGGAGGATTGCCATCACCAGAATGCTACAGGTTTGGAGAAAGCATGGCCTTCCTGACACCTTGAATTTGGAATTTGGAATTCTAGCCTTTGAAACTGTGAGCTAATAGATTCATGTTATTTAAATCAACCATTGTGTGGTATTTGTCATAGAAGCCTTGGAAAACTAAGACACAAGCACCTGCTGGCCTCTGGGGATATAAACATGCCTTTGAGGGTATCACGGCGATTTTCTCATTTATTCTTTTTTTAATGAAAACAGAAGTTCTTTATTATTTAATCTCTCTCACTCCTTTATTTTCTTTTTTTTAAAATATAGTTTTTAATTTTTTAAAGATACTTATATTGCATAAATGTTACATAAAAAATATAGGGGATTCCCATATGCCCCGCTCCCTACCCCTCCCACATTTTCCCATATTAAGAACTTCCTTCATTAGTGTGGTACATTTGTTACAATTGATGAACACATTTTGGAGCATTGCCAGTAAGCATGGATTATAGTTTACATTGTAGTTTACACTCTCCCACACATTTTTGTAAGTTATGACAAGATATATAATGGCCTGTATCTGTCATTGCAATATCATTCAGGACAAATCCCAAGTCCTCAAAAATGCCCCCAAATTGCACCAATTTTTCCCTCTCCCTCCCCTCAGAACCTCCAGTGGTTACTGTCTCCAGATCAATGGTAAAAGTTCTTTCATTCCTAGAAACACAATAAGTCTGTAGTAGAATAACAGTAAGTCTACTCTAGTCCATCATTCATTCCCCAATTCTGAGGATTCTGGGATGGTGATGCTCACTCCTCTAATTGAGAGGAGGCTTAGATCCCATGGGGCAGATGGATGGGACTATCTTGCTTGTAGTTTCAGACTCTTTCTGTTCCTTGGTATAGTTGTTGTCCATCACCATCTCCTTGTTAGTTGTCCTGGGTGAGTCCAGTGAACTGGGGTGTAGGTTTTGCAACTCTTTAGATTCAGGGACCAGCTGGCACATGGACAGCCCAAACATTTAAGTCTCTTGGACATACATCTATCAACTGTAGTACTAACTGTAGGTTCAAATAGAAAGGGCAGAAGAACCATGTGTAGGGAAACCACAACTGAGTCCAACTCTGTCACACTGGGGCACATAAATTCCAAATTAGGGCCCATTGGCAGGGCACCAAACTCCAGGGCTGTCTGCCCTGCTTATAGTGTCTGGATGTCTCCAGAGCTCTCAGCAGCCTTGCTATTTGAGGCAATATTTACTTTGGAAGTCAATGAGATCCTGCTGAGATGTGCATAAGAGTAACTTCTGGAATGACCTCCTGACTCACTTTGAAGTCTCTTGGCCATATAAACTCATTTGTCTTTACCTTTTCCCCCTTTTGATCAAGGTTTTTTTCCACTAGTTGACACTAGTGGACACTTGGTAGTAACCCCTAGGTACCAGGGAGGCTCATCCCTGGGAGTCATGTCCCACACTGGGGGGAAGGTAATGCATTTATTCGTTTAGTTTGTCTTAGAGAGAAGCTATATTTGAGCAACAAGGAGGCTCTCAGGAGGTGACTCTTAGGCACCTATAATACTCGGCTAAGTTTCAATTTCAGAAGTAAAGGTTCATAAGTACAGTCATCAATATCAAGGGCCTATCAATGGTTCATCCTCCTTCACTAGTCACTGCCCCTGTACTTGGGGGATTCTTACTGTCCCATTAAAGAATGTGGCAGAGCTCCCCATTATGGGAATTTGATATTCTTAAGGTTATTGTGTGAATCTCCACCCAACGTGACAATGCCCCATGAACACTTGAACACATTCATATGTTTTATAGATATGCCCCAGTTGAACCTCCTCCCATGCATCACCCATCACTGACACCTCACACCAATGATTCTCCCCTGCTACAGTTGTAACCCTTCTGCGATCCAAAACTCCTTCAAAAATGAAGCCAACAAAATAATGAAATACAATTAATAAGAAAACGAAATAATAATGATGGTTTTAGAAATAAAAAATAAAATACAAAAAATTTAAAATTAAATTTGAAATAATAAAAAAAATTTTTAAATAAATTTAAAATTTTTTTCTGACATTACGTCTTTCATCATTGTAAGATCTGTTGTCTGTATAGTGATATTTTCTTTCATTTATACCCCCAGTGTCTCTTTTTTTTTTTTTTTCATTTTGTCTTCAAAGAAGCTTTAGGTTACAGAAAAGTCATGTAGAGAAAATAGCAGATTCCCATATACCCATTCTCCCCCTATTTCCCTTTCCCCTATTAATAACATTTTATATGTGGATGGTACACTTGTTACAATTGATGTACAGCTATTGAAACATTGTTACTAACCATGGTCAATGATTTACATTATGGTTTACATTTTGGACCATACACTTTTATAAATTTTGAAAAAATTTAATATGGCCTGTATCCATCATTGAAAGATCATGTAGAACAATTCCAATGCCCCTAAAATGCCCCATGTTCCATCTATTCTATTCCTCCCTCTTCCTCCCCTCAGGACCCACGGAAACCACCAAGCTTCACTCCTTGAAGAACAAGATTCATAGTTACTTGCAACAACATTGAGGGCTTAATATACTGGCCTGTCCTTCCCTATTAGGCACTGCCTATGCTCTCAAGAGCCTCCTGCCCTTCTATTTGAGAACATAGCAGGGCTACCCAGGATGGGAGTCCAACACCTTCCCACTCATTATGTGGGAACACACTATGACAAGATGAAGACTCACAGATTCCCTAGAAGCCTGACCCAGGTGTGCCCTATCCTGAATGCCCCCCACATCCAATACCCTAAACCAGTGATCCTCTCCTGCCATATTGCCAAAAGAACATTCCCAACATTGTAGTTTCAACCACATACCTGCAAGTCCCCAGAGCTCACTTCCTCCCTACCTCAATCCTTCCCCCAGTTCCAAGAACAGTCCAACCCACCCTCCCCATCTTAACCCCCTCACAAACCAGTACTGCCCAAACCAATAGTATCGCTTCACGACTGTCATGTCCATCCACTGTACAACTAAACACTTCAAACTTATCATAGATTTTGCCCATAAGGGCATTGGCTCACAACCTTCTTCTCCATTTCTGTCTCCTGTAAACCTTTCTTCCAGACTCTAGCTCTGTGAGCCTGCTCAATTTTCTTAATGCATATCAGAAATATTTGTCCTTTAGTGGCCAGCTTGCTTCACTCAGCATAAGGTCTTCAAGATTCATCCATGTTATCCAATGTGTTAATACTACATTCCTTCTTACAGGTAAGTAATATTCCATTGTATGTATATACCACAATTTGTTTATCTATTCATCTTTCGATGGACATTTGGGTTGTTTCCAACTTTTGGCAATAGTGAATAATGCCACTATGAACGTTGGTGTGCATATATCTGTTCATGTCCCTGCTTTCAATTCTTCTGGATATATACCCAATAGTTGGATTGCTGGATCATATGGAAGTTCTATAGTTAGCTTCCTGACAAACCACCAAACTGTCCTCCACAATGGCTGCACCATTCTACATTCCCACCAGCAGTGGATAAGTGTTCCCATTCCTCCACCTCCTCTCCAACACTTGAAGTCCTATGTTTTTTTAATAGCCACCAGTCTAATGGGTATAAGATGATATCTCATTGTAGTTTTGATTTGCATTTCCCTAATAGGTAGTGATGTTGAGCATCTTTTCATGTGCTTCTTAGCCATTTGTATTTCTTCTTTGGAGAAGTGTCTATTCAAATCACTTGCCTATTTTTTAAATGGGTTGTTTGTATTTTTATTTTCAAGGTGTAGGATTTCTTTATATATGCTGGATATTAGGTCCCTATCAGATGTATGGTTCTCCCATTGAGTAGGCTGCCTTTTCACTTTCTTGACAAACTCCATTGAGGTGCAAAAGTTTTTAATTTTGAGGAGGTCTCATTTATCTATTTTTTCTTTCATTGCTTGTGCTTTGGGTATAAAGTCCATGAAACCATTTCTTAATACAAGATCCTATAGATGCTTCCCCACATTATCTTCCAAGATCTTTATGGTCTTGGCTCTTCCATTTAGATCTTTGATCCATCTGGAGTTAATTTTTGCATAAGATGTGAGATGGTGTTCCTCTCTCATTCTTTTGGATATGGACATCCAATTCTCCAAGCACCATTTGTTGAACAGGCCATTCATTCCCAGTTGAATGGGCTTGGTGGACTTGCCGAATATCAGTTGACTGTATAAGCAAGGATCTATATCAGAACTCTCAACTTGGTTATTGGTTAATATGTCTTAAACACTGTAGTTTTATAGTATGTTTAAAAGTTAGGTAGTGTGATTCCTCCAGTTTCATTTTTCTTTTTCAATGTGTCTTTGGCTATTTGGGGCTGCTTGCCCTTCCAAATAAATTTCCTAGTTACCTTTCCCAATTCAGTAAAAAATACTGTGGTAATTTTTATTGGGATTGCATTAAATCTGTAAATCAGTTTGGGTAGGATAGATATCTTAATGATGTTTAGTCTTCCTATCCATGAACAGGGAATAGTCTTCCATTTATTTAGATCTTCTTTGATTTCCTTTAACAGTGTTGTGTCATTTTCTGCTTACAAGTCCTTTACATCTTTAGTTAAATTTATTCCTAGGTATTTGATTCTTTGAATTGCTATTGTAAATGGGATTTTTTTCCTTTTATTTCCTCCTCAGGTTTCTCATTATTGGTGTACAGAAATGCTACTGATTTTTGCACATTACTCTTATAACCTGCCACTTTACTGAACTCATTTATCAGCTCTAGAAGCTTTGTTGTAGATTTCTCAGGGCTTTCAAGGTATAGGATCATGTCATCTGCAAAGAGTGAAATTTTTACTTCTTCCTTTCAAATTTGGATGCCTTTTATATCTTTTCCTTGCCTAAGTCCTCAAGCAAGTACTTCTAACACAATAGTAAATAATTGCAGTGGCAGTGTGCATCCTTGTCTTGTTCCCAATCTTAGAGGGAAAGCTTTTAGGATTTCACCTTTGAATACAAAGTTAGCTGTGGGTTTTTCATATATACCTTTATCATGTTGAGGAAGTTTCCTTCTATTCCTATCTTTTGAAGTGTTTTTATCAGGAAAGGCTGGTGTATTTTGTCAAATGCTTATTCTGCATCTATAGAGATAATCATGTGATTTTTAAATTTTAATCTGTTTATGTGGTGTATTACATTGATTGATTTTCTTATGTTGAAAAATCCTTGCATACCAGGGATGAAACCCACTTAGACATGGTGTATAATTCATTTGATGTGTTGTTGAATACAATTAGCAAGTTTTCTGTTGAGGATTTTGTTGAGTTTAAGCAGGATTGGTGTTGGTTCTTTCTGGAATGTTTGGTAGAATTGACTTGTGAAGCCATCTGGTCCTGGGCTCTTCTTTGTTGGGAGGTTTTTGATGACTAATTCTATCTCATTACTTGTGATTGGTCTGTTGATTTCATCAATTTTTTCTTTCATCAA
Organism: Cabassous unicinctus; assembly: GCA_029593785.1. Taxonomy (NCBI): domain Eukaryota; kingdom Metazoa; phylum Chordata; class Mammalia; order Cingulata; family Chlamyphoridae; genus Cabassous; species Cabassous unicinctus. The sequence continues at coordinate 2,283 of JAQZBX010073665.1, read as the reverse complement.
TGTACGCTGCTTGTGTGTTTCTTGGAATTTGTCCATTTTCTCTAAATTATTGATATTGTTGGCATATAATTTCTCAAAGTATCCTCTTATGATTCTCTTTATTTCAGTGGGGTTAGTGGTGATATCCCCTTCCTTGTTTCTTATTTTATGTATTTACATCTTTTCTCTTTTTTTCTTTGTTAGTATAGCTAAGGGTTTGTCAATTTTATTGATCTTCACAAAGAAACATCTTTTAGTTTTGTTTATTTTTTCTGGTGTTTTCTTATTTTCTATTTCATTTAGCTCTGCTGTAATCATTGTTATTTCCTTCTTTCTACTTCCTTTGGGGTTAGTTTGTTGTTCATTTTCTAATTCCTCCAGGTGTTCAGTTAGGTCTTTGATTTTAGCTCTTTCTTCTTTTTTAATATAGGCATTTATGGCTATTAATTTCCCTCTCAGTACAGCTTTTGCTGCATCTCATAGGTTTTGATACATTGTGTTGCTATTTTCATTCCTTTCAAGGTTGTTACTGATTTCTTTTGTAATTTCCTCCTTGAGTCACTGATTGTCTAAGAATGTGTTGTTTAAATTCTGTATCTTTGTGCCTAATCTGGTTTTCTGTTCCTTATTGATTTCCAGCTTCATTCCATTGTGGACTGAGAAATTACTTTGCATAATTTCAATCTTTCTGAGTTCACTGAGAGTTGTGCTGTGTCCTAGCATGTGGTCTATCCTGGAGAATGATCCATGTCCACTCAAGAAGAATGTATATCCCACTGTATTTGGGTATATTGTTCTGTATATGTCTATTAGGTTCAGACCCTCTATTGTATTATTCAAGGTCTTTGTTTCTTTATTGATTCTCTGTTGAGATGTTCTATCTAATGGTGATAATGGTGTATTAAAGCCCCCCACTATAATTGTAGAGGCATCTATTTCTCCACTTAGTTTTCCCAATGTTTGCCTCATGTATTTTGAGGCACCCTGGTTAGGTGCATAAATGTTTATGATTGTTCTTTCTTCTTGATAGATTTGCCCTTTTATTAATATATAGTGTCCTTCTTTGTCTCTTACAATGGTTTTACATTTAAAGTCTATTTTGTCTGATATTAGTATAGCTACTCTTGCCCTTTTTTAAGTTACTGTTTGTATTTAAAATTGTTTTCCAACCATCTACTTTTAGCCTCCTTGCATCCCTGGGTCTAAGGTGAGTTTCTTGTAGACAGAATATAGATGGGTCATATTTCCTTATCCATTCTGCCCATCTGTGTCTCTTGATTGGAGAGTTTAAGCCATTAACATTCAGTGTTATTACTGTCAAGGAATTACTTATATTAGCCATATTTTCTTTAGGTTTATGTATGCCATATGTTGTTTTTATTTCTGTTTTTATCTTTTTAGTTATTCTTACACTCTCCTCCAACTCCCTCTCTCCTTTTTTTCCCTTTCAACCTGCAAAACTCCCTTTAGTATTTATTGAAGGACAGGTTTCTTATTGACAAACTCTCTTAATTTCTGTTTATATGTGAATATTTTGAACTCTCCCTCATTTTTGAAGTCCAGCTTTACTGGATAAAGAATTCTTGGCTGAAAGTTTTTTCTTTTAGCACCTTATCTATGTCATACCACTGCCTTCTTGCCTCCATGGTTTCAGATGAGAAATCAGCACTTAATCTTATCAAGCGTCCCTTGTATGTGATGGATCTCTTTTCTCTTGCTGCTTTCAGTATTCTCTCTTTGTCTTGAACATTGGACAATTTGACTAGTAGATGTATTTGGGTAGGCCTGTTAGGATTTATACTGTTTGGGGTGTGCTGTGCTTCCTGGACATGTACATACACGTCCCTCAATAGAGTTGGGAAATTTTCGGCCATTATTTCCTCCCACACTCCTTCTGCCTCCTTTCCCTTCTCTTCTCCCTCTGGGATGCCTATAATGACATGTTTGTGTGTTTTGTGTTGTCATTGAAGTCCCTAATTCTGTGCTGGATTTTTTCTATCTATTCTACTATCCATCTGATTTCAGATGTACTCTCTTCCATGTCAGTGATTCTTTCCTCTGCCTGTTCAAATCTGTTGTAATGTGCTTCCCATGTATTTTTGGTTTCTTGCATTGTGCCATTCATCACCATCATATCCTTTATCTTTTTATGTATGTTTACAATTTCTTTGGTATGTTCTCCCAGTGTCTCCTTAATATCCTTAATCTCTTCCTTCACTTCACTAAATTGATTCATGATATTTGTTTGGACGTCTCTGATTAGTTGTTCCATGTTCGACATCTCCTCCTGTTTTTTTTTTTTTT
>JAQZBX010073664.1:0-14876 GCA_029593785.1 Cabassous unicinctus | reverse complement strand
ATATTTCTTGGGATGAATGTTTTCCTGTCAAACTAAATGATAGCTTTCCAAAATTGTTATAATGAATAGCTCTTTTTCCATTTATTTCAATACAGTCCAATACTACTTTTTTTCTTATTTTAACTCTCATTTGTTCCCAGAAAAATTAATGGTGTCAATACTTCAAAACTACCCCTTCATATCTTCATATGATCTTCTTTCTATGGCCTTTATTCTGGAATTCATGGCTACTATGTTCAACTTTATGACCCCTCTTCTTCACATCATTTTCACTTTGTCTAATTTGAAACACAAATATTAACTCTGGTACTAAGAAGTGCGGCCACTCATGTTATCTAAGAAATCTTTAACATATTTAATAAAATGGCCAAGAGTTGACCTCACAATAGAAAAGTATTTGCAATAGCTGGGCTATCATGGGCTATCGCAGAGGAAAAATTTAATATTAAAAAACACATTTATACTGAAGAAAGAATATTTATCATAGTTATGAAACTCTACTAATCTGTTTAATTTTCCCTCTTATTGGAAACAATTTTTTATTTAAATTCTCATTTCAATTTAACATGATATTTTGAACTTTGTGTTCTTACCTTTCTTGTTATCCGATTGATAAGTATTTTATGTATAGATGCTGTCACATTTAACTTCTTAAAACAAAGACCAGAAATCCTTCCAGAGGAAGCCTTGATTTGAAAGCAAATTAAAACTTTATGGAGTTAAACGTAATTTCAGTGATAAACTGAATGAATTTACTAACTTTTTGCAAATACTCACTAGCTTTTTAAATGAGTTTCCATTCTGGAAAAGAATATAAAGAAAAACATTTTTTTAAGTAAATGTATTACTTGACTTTTGAAAACATTATTTGGACTAATATTATATGCTTCTAAATATATTCTCATGAAATAATTTTTTTTTTTTTTAGTTTAAATACCAGAAGATCAACCTCAGAGAGTTCTTGAGCCCTTTCCGAATTGACAAATCCTCATGTTGCAACACATTTTAGCTATAGATTTTTGAAGAAATGACTATAAGAATGGATTATGACCTACCTGATTCATGGAACATTTTTCAATATGAGCAACTATAATTTCCCCAGGAATTTTTACTAAGATATAAGAAGCCATACTATATAATGCTGCATTATTTCCATCAAATGTGATAATGCTCAGTTCTGACAACATGGAACACCGACCTAAAACAAACAAAAAAAACGTGCAGAGTGGATTTAGTCTAACAACTAATTATCTGTCTTTTTAGTAATAATTTTGATAATCTTTTAAATTAGCCTTTTTATGTTTGACAGTGTAGCAATTCTAAAAGTTGCATACCGGGTACTAAAATCATAAATAAGCAGAAAGCTTAACAACAATAACTTTTATTCCAAACTAATAAAATCACCAGATTGATAATTGAGTTCCATGTAAGAAATGTAAACTTACAAGGGCATTCCCACTCAGGGCAGCAGATATCTCTATTCACTTGAACAGGCCTTCCCCGGAAACCACAGTCAGGCATTTCTATATCCTTTGGACAATTAAGGGACCAGTTGTACAACTGCCATTCCATATTGAGGCATATATATTGGCTACAATTATAAACAGGATCAAATTGTTGAGGCTGTTAATAAAAAAATAAAATTAGTGGGTTTTTTCAATTTAAGTAATTTTTCCAATTAATTTTTTATTTTTTATTTTTTTTAGCATTGTTATAACTGTTATACAGATAACAAAATATAGCAATTATACATTGTCAATGGTTTACAGTATATAGTTTACAATTTAGACTGTACAGTTTAATAATTTTTTATGATATTTACCATGTCCTGTGTCCATTGCTGTAAGGTAATGAAAAACCTTTCCCATGACCATTAATTACCCCATTTGGTCTTAACTTTTCCAATTAATTTTTTATTTCATGTTCATACTGCATATAGTATAGACTTCCTAAATACAAAAGCTTTTGTAAGATAAAGAATTTAAATTTCTCTTTATCGTTTTGTTGATATACCTTCTCTAAAATACTCAGTATTCACTTAACATTTTAATTAATATTGATTTGGTATTACAATTGCCCATATACTCAGACATGTGAGCAAAATGAAGCCTTGTTCTAAGTTCTTTAGATTATTTTGCAATTAGACATATGCCATGATAGTCAACCTCTCATATTATCTGTGTAAAGCCAGGATATAAATATAAGTTCTGTTAATGTCAGTTTTTAAAAGTTACAACTTAATACTATCCAAATATTTCATTAAAATTTATATATGAGGTCATTTTTTTACAACACCTGGAAGGTGTCATTATATATTAATTTTTATGTAAAGCTCCAAGATTTCTAGATAAACAAATTAGAAATAAAAAGTGGTACATTTTTTAAAGTTTATACATTACATTCTATTTAAATTATGGTTAAAGTTACAATAATATAATACCTACCTCTGAGGCAGGTACTATTATTTTTCCCTGTTTCACAGATGAGGGAATTGTGGTGGAGGATGATAAGTTGGCCAAGGTCCTAAAGCTAGTAATACAGCCAGAATTTAAAATCAGGCAACGTGACCCTGGAATCTGTGCTCCTGACCACCATTCTATACTGGTATGTTGCATCTCAAGGGATGGAGGGGAAAAAATTCACACTTATTTAACACCTATTATATGCCATGCACAAATAAAGTAGTTTATTTTCCCATATCTTTTGGGTCGGTTTCTATTATTCCAAAATTATATATAGAAAGAAAAAAAAAGTATAAGAGAGGTTAAATAATTTTCTAAATAGTGAAGCTATTAAGTGAGGACTTCCAAATTTAAAAGCCAAAGATAGGCGCTCAGGTCTAATGTTCTAAAACTTTCTACAAATTGCATCAATTCTCACATATTAACTTTACTTTCCATTTATCTAGGGGGAAAAAAGAATTAGAAAAGAACCAAAGCTGTCACAACCATGACACTACGGAATTTTCTGAAGGATTGGATGTGGAGTGTGAGGGTAGGAGAAACATTAGGATTCTAATATTTTTGCCTTGTGCAACTGAAGGATAAAAATTGACATTAAACAGGACGGAGGAAATTATGGAAAGGGACACTCTGGGATGGGTATGATAAAGAGCTCAGTTTTGCCATGTCAAATTTGAGATTCCTCTTTGACATCAAAAAGCTGTGGACAATGAGAATGCTCTCTCATGAACTATAACATATATACAGTACTAATACATGGTGTTAATAATAGGAAGGTTTGTGGGAAAAATATACAAAATATAAGCTATGGACTATAAATAACAGTAATAATATGAAAATGTTCTTTCATCATTTGTAACAAATGTATCACAACAATTTAAGGTGTTAGTGGTGGGGCAATATATGAGAATCCTGTATGTTATGAATGATTGTTTTGTTAACTCACAACTTTTCAAATAAAAAACTATATGACATCATGCATACCATACAGAATTCTCAGCTTTTATATATAAAAGCTGTGGCCATGCAGATCTGGGTGGACCTACATTGAGTTTAGGACAGAGGTCAAGCTAAGATAAAATTTAGGGACTTCTCAGTATATAAATGGTATTCCATAAAAGCTATGATACTAGATGAGGTTGCAAAGGGAGTGGGAGAGAGGAAGAGGGCCAAGGACTAAGGCCTGGGTACTAAAACTTTAATAGGTTGAAAGATGATGACAAATGTGCAAAGGATATTAACCAGTGAGGAGAAAATCTAGGAGATTGTTGGTCATCTGGTAGCCAAGGAAAGAAAGTAGTATCAATCTCCATAATACATCTAGCATCCAGGCATTCCTCATTACTATCACCTGGTCCAAGCCACCATCATCTCTTGCCTATGTTCCTGCAATAGCCTCCTAAACGGTTCTACTGTTTCTTTACATCCATATCTCAACAAAGCAGCCAAAATTATGCTGAAACATAAATTTGATGATGCCATTCCTCTGCTCAAAAATATAACGTCTTCCTGTGTCGTTTAGAATAAAAGCCAGTCTTTACAGTGGCCTAGAGAGCATTACATAATCTACTTTATTTCCTATTATTTTATTCCTCCTTTGCTCAATGGCCTCCTTGTTGTTCCTTTAATCTGTCAAGTATATTCTCACTTCAGGGCCCATGCGCTTGCTTGTCTCTCTACCTGGAACCCTGCTCTCCCGGGTCTCCTCATGGTTCACTCGCTCAACTCCTTCAGGTTTTTGTTCTAAAGTCACCTTCTCAGTAAGACTTTTTGACCATCAAATTGAAAACAGTTAAATTTCTTCTACTCAGCAGCACCTTCTAAAATTTTATATAATTTAGTAATTTCTTTTGTTTATTGGCTGTCTCAGAACGCCCAAGAGAAAGTATACTCCATAAAGGAGGACTTTTTGCCTGGTTTTTCGTTGCTTTGTCTCTGGTCTTGAATAGTGCCTGGCCAGAAAAGATGATAAATAAATAATGACTAGATAAATTACTGGTTTACTATAAAGAGTGATATATTTGGAGTAAGGAGATACCTGCTTAAGTATTAACCGAGACAATTACTAACTTTGGGGGCCAAGGACCTTATCTGTTTGCTTACTAATATATCTTTATCAAATTGAGCAGTGCCTGGCATATAGCAGTTGCTTAATAAATATTTTTTGAAGGTCTGACTTATAGAGAAGCCCACACTAGATAATTCTTTGCTAAAGAATCACACTTAAGACGTCATTTAAATTTTATATTTTTAGTGTGACAGCTCATTAATAAGACATATCAGAATCAGTTAAGAAAATACAATTGTTAAAATGTAATAGATATTTCTTATTTTCTTTTAGCAAAAACAGACCAAAGAACATACCAAAAGAAATTTATTAATGTTTGCATAGTGATACAGAAACTTGAGCAGATGCTACAAGGAAATGACAAATAGCTGTAAGAGATTATCCAGTTATACCTCACACTCCAAACCTGTTGTTGGTGTCAACATGTCAAGTGCAGTGATTTCTGATGGAGTAATCATTTCTGGACCTGTTAGAAATGAAGTTGTTGTCTCCATTAGTGGAATGATAGCTATCCTGTTTGAAATTCATATGTGATGGAAACGGTGCTAAGACATTTTACACAAATTATTTATTTCTCATAAGAATGCTGTGGTAGACATTAATACCACTGTCATCTTACATATCAGGAAACTAAGGTGTAGAGAGGTGATTTAGTCTGCTAGGGATGTTATAACAAATGCCACAGATTAGTTGGCTTAACCAACAGGAATTTATTGTCTCAAAGTTTTGGAGGTTAGAAGTCCAAAATCAAGGAATCAGCAGGATCATACTTTCTCCATTTCTTTCCAGTGGTGGTTTGCTGGCAATCCATAAAAGTCTCTACATCTATCACATGGTCATCTGTCTCCTTTAGTCCACCCCTACCCTGATGCTTGTAAGGATTCCAGTCATAATGGATTGAGGCCCACCCTGATTCATTACAACCTTATCTAAATAGGACCTTTGAAGATCCTATTTGCAAATTAGTTTACATTCAGGGAAAGGAAGTTAGGACTTGAACATGCCTTTGGGGGGGGGGACGTGATTCAATCCATAAAAAGGGGTAAAGCTGGTTATTGGTAGAGCAGAATGTGAGCTTGGAATTTGATTCCATAGTCCTAGTTTTCAACAAGTATTCTTCCCTGTCCTGATGGTGGTAACACAATTGTCCGGACAGTTAAAAAAAATATATCACTACAGATTCCCAGGGATTATAAATTTTAACTTTAGCATATTTTAAAAATAAGTAGCAAAACTTATTCCTTCCCTTTGGTGAATCTCTAGAATATGTTTCTTGGAAGGAGGCTAGACAGTGCTGTAGACCACACAGAGATCCCAGTTGATGGATGTGGTGAAAGAGTGATCCATGGAAAGGGAAGAAATGATTGGTAAACTCATTTGTAAGGTTTTTTGTCAATACTGGATGTATCTCTAAATTATTAAAAGTCTAATGCCTGAGGAACAGCCAAGACAGATGGCTGAAATTTCCTCTAGCTATAATTGCAGTGTCCATAATTGACACTGTTTTAAAATGACTGTATTGGTTTCCTATTACTGCTGTGACAAATCACCACAAATTTATGGCTTAGGCCAAGACCAGTTTATTATAGTGCAATTCTAGAGGTCAAAAGACTTAAAATCATGGTTCCAGACGAGCTGCTTTTCTTATGGAGGCTCTAGGAGACAATCTATTTCCTTGCCTTTCTCAACTTTTAGAGACCACCTAAACTCCTGGGCCCGTGATCCCTTCCTCCATCTTCAAAGCTGCAGTGCAGCATCTTCAATTCTCTCTTGTCTCTCCCTCTTTCTCAAGCCTTACTCTGTATTGATTTATTAAATCCTTTCCTGGAGGCAAGTTTCATAGTGAGGGAACAAATTGAGGATATGAGCCCAGAATGCCTCCTCCTGACCATGGGATAGAAATAAGAAAAAAGAAAAAAGGAAAAAAAAAAAAAGAAAAAACCCATAGAAATGGGAATGGAGGCACTAAAGGAATACTTTTTATGCATCAACGTCTCATTTAGAGTCAACTCAATGGCTGTGAAAATTTAAGCCTGATTTAGAGAAACCTAAATTCTAGGCAAATATGTGAGAGAAGTGCTAGTTATCTACACAAACTGAAAAAGAAAAAAATGCTGGACGAAATGCAGAAGCCATTCAGAAAATGTGACATGCTGAGCCAATGAGCAGCTCCTTAATGAAGGAAACGTGACTGCTGGGTGTTCTAGTCAATGAGATAGTACCAATAACAGCAGCTGTAACAACAAGCGTGCCAAGACTTAAATTATATAATGCTAATTTTAATATTTAAAGTTGTAACGATAACTGCAAATGTGGGTTGTACAGATGGCTTACTTGGTGGCAGATGGGTGGGTGGCATTAATGCTGGTTCAGTAGGAATCACAGGTATGCCTACAAAGAAACAAAGATGTTTTTCCTTCATCTACATTTGCTTAAATTGAGGTCAACATAGTTCATGTAAGGATTTTTAGCTTTAAGGAAAATGCTTTGGGAGAGAGAAAGCAGGAGAGATGTCAGAGGAAAAAATTAAATAGTATAGAGAGTACCTGGAAACAAAATAAATGTGGAAGGAGGATATTGAAGGAGAATATTATGAAAGTTTATCACCTGTTTAAAACTTCTATTTACAGCCACTTGCTATCATGGAGAAAAATAATCAAGCACTCACTTTTCAGAGTAAATGAAGCAAGGTTCACACTTACAGTCTCCTGGATACACACATTTCAGGGTGACCTCATCAAGGATCATATGCTTAGGGCAGTTGGGCAAGCATCCTTCAACCCTTTATATATTAAAAAAAAAATCAAAGTGAAAAAAAAAAGCTTAAAATACAAAAAAAAAAAAAAACCTGCATTTAACAGGTGTTACTAAATTTCTACTATTTCCCTTGCCAAGCTCTAAGGAGTACTCCATTAGCTACCACTCCATTATACCTCATCTTATTGCTTTCAGAAATGATTTTTAAAATATAAATAGCTTAGCTTATATGGTCAAATGTTTATTTCATAAAATGAACCTGAACAATAAAACTTTGGTTCACAATATCACTATTCTACTCTAAACTCTGTCAAGCAGAGGGAAAAAAATAAAGATTAAAGTTATTAGATTGCTTAAAAGACAGGGGTTAGTAGGTTATCATTAAATTAAGTCAACATCATTTTTTATGCCACTCAATTATTTTGCAATTGTTTAAGGCAAGTCAAAACCTTAGCCATCTCTCTTATATTATTTTCCAAAATCCATTGACTCATTCATTTTAAAATGCCTTCTCTTATATTTTGCCCTACAATTGCTAATCAGTTCAACTTCTGACTGATAAATATAATGTCTCAGATGCAAAGTGTCTCTTATAATAGGTTCATTATATAATAGGAGCAACTGCATTTACATTTGTGCTCTGTGGTATGTTAGTTGGCATCTTTTCTTATAAAATTTCTCATTTTCACTGGATATTTATATTTTTAACACTTGCTCTGTCTCAGAAACTGCAATAATCTAGAACTAGAATGAGGGTGATGGTTCGGTTGGGGACTGGGGTGGGAGCACAGAGGCAGCTAAAACCCCCACTATGGTACCTGAGTCTCCCAAAAGGCTGCAAAGGGGCAGTGGGGGAGGGGAGCACATCGCCCCAGGTAAAGTGGAAAGGAGATAGAGGTGCAGGCAGTGAAGAGAAACATCTTGGCAGGATTGAAGTTTAATTCTGAGCATCTCGTCTGTACCTTCTGACCACACCAAAAGAGAAACTTAAGGACAGACCAATAAAATGGAAGGACTGAGGATTTGGGTTCAACCACCTCTGAGACTGGTTATACCAAGAAAAGTAATAAACTAGCCAAATGCCATTTTAAAATATAGCTCAGTTTCATCCACAGCGCCCACGTGGACTTGCCCCTGCTCTGTTCTTTCCCCAGTGCACTACCAATGTTTAGCCCCACAGTGGAATGACTGATTGCTCTCCTCCTGTTGGCTACCGGAAAAGGCAAGAAACAGATTTGTGAACATGAATTTTTGATCTAGGAAAATGAGAGAATGACATTACCCATTTTATAGCACTTAGCACAGTGTGCGCCATGTTGTAAATACTTAAATGTGCGTGTTGTTTTTGTTATTGTTGTTACTCCTCTAGCCTGATGCCGCTATTCTCATGATCTGTTTTTGTTTCTGGCTCCTTCCTAAACACCGTGAGCTCTTTGAGGTAGAATCTGTGTCTTATTTATTCCTATGCCCAGGGTCTTTTGTAATGCCATAGGCTAGAAGCTCATTAAATGTTTAATATAATATGATTTTTTAAAACATTCCCTCTTACTATCGACTCATTTCTCTGTTCCCCTCTATAGTAAAACTCCTTTAAAAAAAGAAAAAACTGTTTGCACTATCTGTTCTAATTTTGCTTCTTCCTATTCTCTCTGAACCAACTGCAATTGGCTTTTGCTCCAATCGCTTTGCAGAAATCTACAGGTTGCTAAACCTAATGGTCAAATTTAAAATGCTCTAAATAAAATCCTTGACCTTCCCACCAAGGTGCTCCTCCTTATGTCAGTAAATGACAACCCAGCCCTTCTATTAAATTGAATCATTTCAAATTGCTGATATTTGACCAATTCCATGACAAAAACAGCAATTTTATAAGGTTCCACAAAATAATTGCACAGGCCAAAAACTTGAGTCCTTAATTCCTCTTTCTCTCATAACTGACATTAAGCCCATCAGCAAATCATGTGGCTCTAGGTTCAAAATATATCCAGAATCTGTTCATTTCTCCTTACCTGCAGTGTTACCAATCTAGTGAAACACCTTTAAGTCTTGTCTGTATTGCTGAGCAGATCTGCCCTTGCCCTTTCCCTCCCTAAGAGTCCATTCTCAATACACAGCCAGAGTGAACCTTTTAAAATATAAATCAGATCAAGTCATTCGTCTGCTCAGAATACACCAGGGGCTTCCTATCTTACCCAGAATAAAAGATGAAGTCTTAGAACAAGCGACATAGCCCTGCATGATTTGTCTACCACCATGATTAGCTGGTCTCATCTACGGTTTCTCTCAATCTTGTTCACTTTGCTCTAACTAACTAGTCTCCTTGCTGATTAACAAACCCAGCAAACACATTCCCACCCAGGGCAACTAGAAGAGTCCCTGACACGTAGCAGACACTAAAATATTTCTTGAATAATATATATCCATGATTGAATATATAGCATAAACAAATTTTTCTTGAGAGTGGTTATTTTAAAATATAAAAAATTCACTGGGAATATAATCTGTTAATACTGGAATATGCTCATTTAATAGCAAACATTACTTACGGTGGAAGAAATTTACAAGCTATTGCTTCAGGATCACTACACGTTTTAAAACAGGGAGTGGCACAAGGTTCATATCTCCATTCACACATCCTCCTATAAGGCACTGCAGCCTGGATTTCTGGACAAAAAATAAAGTTAAAATTGTGTATATTTTTAGTGTACAGCTTGAAAAAGAATTTATTATATGAAACTTCCTAGAGTTTAGTCTCTCATTAACTCACATGGCTGTGGAAAAAAACATTTTAATTGTTTGGTAACCAAAGTGTTCGATGCTTAGATTAAATATCCAAATGTAAGTCTATCTTTCAAAGATTTACAAAAGCAAGGTGTTGGAGGAGGCTAAAGAAAATTCAAAATCTTCTTCCTTTATGTTTAGTGAGTCTTCATTGATCTGCATATAATATGGATACCATAAACTTGGTTGGAAATTTACTTTCTGCAATGTAATTTTTCAACCATTATTTTATTTTAGTCTCACAACAACCCTGATGAGTAGGTTTAATTTCCATTTTAAAACTGAAGTAATTGAGGCTCAGAGCAGCCAAATGACTTGTCAAGTTCACACAATTAGGAATACGGCAGGACCAAACTCAAAAGTTCCTGACTGCAAATCTAGGGAGAATGTCCTACCTTTGTTCTTCTCACACAACTTGGCATACTGCCTTGAACACTGTAAGTACTGTTTTATGACAAAAAAAAGAATGGATTTGAATAATACATGCTAACCATTACAAAAGCTTCCTCGATTAAAGTATTTCCTCCTACAAACTCTGCTAATAGTCTTCCCCTCCCACATCATAGAGCAGTCCTTTTATAGCAATCCAAAGGTATCTCTGAACATGAGAGCTCCATAAAGAAGGAAGTTCATGAAATGGGGTATATGTTTTTTGGACTCCAGACAGAGAATTCAATTTCAAAATATGGGGAGGCTTATGCAAATTTAGATGCATCTAAAGATGAGAGTAACTGCTAGACCTGAGTTACTGGGCTCATGGGTCTTCAAAGAAGATTGGTCCCAAGGCTCAGGATGGACCACTAGAGTTTCCTAGGTTTAAAAAGCCAACAAACCTCAATTTCAAAGATTTTAATGCCAGAGTTCAGGTGGTACAAATGTGTCAGTTTCTAATGGAGCAAATTTTGAGAACAGATGGGAAATAGATGCTTGTGAAAGTCCAACATTAAGTAAATACAAATAAAAATACCTTACCCACTCTATGGGCTATTGTATAGGCATGTCAGTGACTCTTTTTCTCAAGAGTACAGAAATCCTATTCAATAGGCAAACATTTGTAGCTCCACTCAAATTTTCTAAAATCCAAAGACTAGCAAGGTTTTCAGAAGTCTATCCACAATAGAAAGGACAAATGGTTAGCTCTTAGACTGCTTTAAGAGGGTTGGTTAGGACAGAAGGCTTTGTGTAGTAGAACCAAGGCAGATATCAAGCTCCTGGGGTTTGAAAATAAAGCATGACTTGTAAACATTGGATAAAGTAGTGAGGATTACTTTCTGAAACTCAGAAAATTCAATAGCTATAGACTTCTAAGGTTCTCTAGAACTGAGACCAGGCTTCTACTAAACCATGGAAATTTTCCAGAGGTCAGTGGAGCCAGACACTCCTAGTGTTCAAAGAACAGAGACAAACGTGTCGTCCTTATCTTTAAGAATCAGGTTATTTAGACGTAGCCTTCTAGGAAAGGAAAAATAGATACAAACACTAGAAATCCAGTGTTTTCTAGCTGGGTGGACTCTGTTTCCAAAACCCAGATAGCACTGTTTAGTAATAATTGGGGTAATAATAATAACTAATATTATTTAAAGCTATTCTAAGCATTTAACCATAGTACCTTATTTAATATAATGACTCTATTATTTAGACATTATTAGTCTTCCATTTTACAGATGAGTAAACTAAGGAATAGAGAAGTTAAGAAATTTACAAAAGATCATACAACTCTATCTACTTGTATACAACTAAATAAAGCAAAATAACTGGAATTTAAGCCCAAGCAGTTAACTTTATATTCTGAAAGCCTATTGGCTCTAAAGTTAGACAAATCCAGGTTTAATCCTGTCTCTGCCATTTCTTAACTGTGTGACATTGCCCAAATTACTTAATCCCTCTGTGCTTCAGTAATCCTCAGAAGACTAACTGGCCTAAAAGCAAGTGGCTCCAAAGTTTTGGTAATATAAGCAAGGTCCAGTTTATAAATGAAGACAGGGAAACTTCCAGAGAAGATGGGAGTTGACTAGAGAGACAGACAATACTTTGGCCCATGTGGCTGTCAGGAAACCCTGACACCACTGTGTCAGGAAACCTTTCTACCCTGAGGAGTGGAAAGTGTGAGAAAGATGTGATTCTTTTTGCTATGGGATACATGATATTTCCCAGCCAGGCCATACCTTCAGGGATATGGCTGGAAGTTGAGCGTAAATATAGAGTAAAAAGTTGTATGAAGAAAACAGTGAAAGGACAGAAGTATGGAAAAGTACATTAGCATGAAAGCTCAGGATCAAGTAAAATGGGAGGTCTAGAGTTAGAAGAGTGATCCTTATTGGGAACATACTGATAACATGCCTATTGGCAGTGATAAGTAGAACAATAAGTAGCTAAATTCACATGGGTTAGGCAAAAAATCAAAGACTAAATAAACAACAGTTAAGAACCAGAAAATCAAGGAGAAGAAAAAGGAGAACGTGTGTTATGAACAGCCCAAAGTTGTAGTAATGGAAACAGCAAAGGGATAGAAATCTAGCAAGTTGTTTGTGCAACAGACATGGAACACCATCATTAGGGAGACTTTGGTTTGAGGGAGTTTGCTCGAGAAAGAACCAAACTTAAGGTAATGGAGCAAGGAGCAATACCAGGCAGATTCTGATCTGGAAATATTATAGGACTCATATGACATCACCAACAGGTCCTGACTGTAGCATATCAGGCTAAATAATCAATACAATAAAATGTAGCATTTAATGATCCCAACTGTAATTTAAAGAACAATTTAAATTGGGAATATGCCTTTTAACAAGGTGATCCTTACATATAGTTAATATGAGAACTACTGATATGATGAGTCTAATAACCACTCAGTAGGTGCTCAACAAATAATTGCTATTATTGTAAAATGGCATTATTAATATGTCTTTTCCGTGGTACTAAAGAAAGTTTTCCATTTCAAAGTCAAAAATTAATATTTTTGATAATGGTTCTCTGAGTATCTATAATAGTAAACAGAAGAAGGATTTCAAAACTAAAACCTGCTAAATATTCTGCCATTAAGTAAATTATCTATTTTGTTGATGTTTCAGAGATCTCAGGAAACATACCTTCTATGCTGAAGCTACTTGAATGTTTAAATTCTTCAGAATCATCATACTTTGATGCTTTGACAACAGAATCTGTGAATCTGATGAAAAAGCCTTTTTTGTTGTATAATTCAAATACACTGTAACCAGGAATCCAGAGGCCCTGATGGTGGAAAAATGTGGCTCTCAGATGAAAAGCTGAACTTGCCTCCCACAGCTCCAAACTAAGAGTGTCATTGTCATGGACATAGAGAAAGTAGTTTGGCCTTTCAGCAGATTCCAAGGAAACAAGGGTCAATGCTGCAAAACATAGAGCAATGTGTTTGACAACTCCATGGGTTCTAAGGAGAAGGCAGATCATCAACACTGGCATTACTGGATATATTTATAAAGTCAACAAATTAGTACTGCACAATTGTCAAAAGTAATTGCCATCTCAAAGATTTTAGAAATGAATCATGAGATCTCTGAAAGAAAAGATAGCATTTAAATGCAATGAATAATAGTAACAACTCCAAATCAAATTATACAATGGTGAGTTCTATTTTTAAATAATTTCTCTTGTCCTTGGGAGAAAAAGAAATATTAATTTACAACACTACAAAGTACAAATTCATACAAGTAACTGAATAATTAATTGGGCATATATTTGTATTTGCAAGCTTTAGCATTTTCAAATATACAAAATCTACAAATGTCTAAATTGAATGATTTTTTTTAGAAAAAGAGGGAATAGAGAAACAGATCTATTTAGGCATGTAACGGCATTTCAATATCACCGGGTTTCTAATGAGCAAATGTTATTGCAAATGATATTATTGCATTAAGATTGCTTGGTCAACATTATTGCCTATTTCCCAATATATGATCAAATGGCTAATGAACAATTAGGTTTTATGAAGCATTTGTGGTGTTATCCGTTTGTGTTATAAGCTTTGAATTTTCCCTTATATTCATAAGACAATATAAAAGTTTTTAAATTGAGGTTTTAGTTTTATCTTTTAAAATAAATACTATTAATCTTTTTCTTCTAAAAGCATTAATTACTATAAATCACAAAATGAAGAGCTCTCTCAAATCTAATATTTGATTCCAAAGATATTTACTGGGTCCTAGAAACTTGCAAGTCCCTCAGTTGAGCACTGAGAGATACAAAGACTACAAGAAATAATTATGGGATGAAAAAAAAAAGATGTAACATATAAATTAGAATTTTAGATTTTGTTAGGTGTTTTCATAGATTAAAAAGAACTATAGGATGCAAATATTCTCGCTGCCCTGATTTTGTGATAATCAGCGTAGGCTAAACATTCGCTATATTAGAAACTATGCATGTGTCCCCAGACCTAGTTTTTCTCCCTAGGTCTGGTTTTTAAAATGCTGGTGATAAACTAGGCCTGATTTATTATATGACCATCCTGTATGGGAAAAGACTAACTCTAGGTATCTTTGGTCAACCTTAAGAGATATAAGCAGGGGGACGGATGTGGCTCAAATGGTTGGGCATCCATCTCCCATATGGAGGGACCTGGGTTCGACCCCCAGGACCTCCCGGTAAGAATTTAAAAAAGAAAAATATAGAAGGTGCGTGGGCCACCAGGCCCCATGAGTGGGTGTGCCGCCAGGCCCTGTGAGCCACACAGCAAGATGATGACATAACAGGAGAGTGACACAAGGGAGAGCCAAAAAAACAGGAACTAAGGTGGCACAGGCAGTAGGATGTCTCTCTCCCACATCGGA
>JAQZBX010073663.1:0-14875 GCA_029593785.1 Cabassous unicinctus | reverse complement strand
CAGATCTGAACAGGCAGAGGAAAGAATTAGCGATGTGGAAGAAATTAAATCTGAAATCAAACAGATAGTAAAACAGATAGTTAAAAAGATAGAAAAAATCCAGAAGGGACTTAGGGATTTGAATAAGAATGCAAAATGCACAAACATATGTATTATAGGCATCACAGAGAAGAGAAGGGAAAGGGGACAGAAGGAGTGTTGGAGGAAATAATGTCTGAACACTTCCATACCCTATTTTGGAAGGTGGATGTAGAGATCCAGGAAAAGGAGTGCACCCCAAACAGTACAAATCCCAATGGGCCTACTCCAAGACATATTCTCATCAAACTGTCCAATGTTCAAGATAAAGAGAAAATATTGGAAGCAACAAGACAAAAGAGAACCAACACATACAAGGGAAGCTCAATAAGATTAATTTCTGATTTCTCATCTGAAACCATGGGGGCAAAAAAGCAGTGGTATGACATAAAGTACTAAAAGAAAAAACTTCCAGCCAAGAATTCTCTATCCAGCAAAGCTGGCATACAAAAATGATGGAGAGTTCAAAATACTCACAGATAAACAGAAATTAAGAGTATGTCAATAAGAAACCTGCCCTTCAAAAAATATTAAAGTGAGTTCTGCTGGTTGAAAGGCAAAAAAATGAGAGAGAGAGAGTGAGAGAGAATGAGCAAGAGAGAGAGGAGAGAGAGTTGGAGGAAAATGTAAGAACAACTAAAAAGACAAAATGAGAAATAAAAATAAAATATGATGTACATAAATCCAAAGAAAATGGCTAATGCAAGTAATTCCTTAGAATAATAACACTGAATGTTAATGGAATAAACTCACCAGTCAAGAGACAGAGATTGGCAGAACGGATAAGGAAATTTAACCCATTTATATGTTGTCTACAAGAAACCTACCTTAGACACAAGGATTCAAGGAAGCTGAAAGTGAATGGCTGGAAAACAATATTACAAGCAAGCAATAACCAAAAAAGGTAGGAAGCAGCTATACTAATATCAGACAAAATAGATTTTAAATGCAAAACTGTTGTTGGAGACAAAGACAGACAATACATATTTGCAAAAGGAGTAACCTTTCAAGAAGAATTAACTATCATTAACAATTTTGCACCTAACTGGGGCACATCAAAATACATGAGGCAAACACTGGAAAAAGTAAGTGGAGAAATAGATGACTCTACAATTATATTGGGAGACTTTAATACACCATTGTCACCATTAAATAGAACATCTCAACAGAGAATCAATGAAGAAATAAAGACTTTGAATAATACATTAGAGGATCTTAAGCTAATAGACATATACAGAACACTACACCTAAATACAGCGAGATATTCATTCCTCTTGAGGGCTCATGAATCTACTCCAAGATAGACAACATGCTAGGCCACAAAAATTCTCAATGAATTCAGAGAGATTGAGATTATACAAAGTAATTTCTCTGACCACAATGGAATAAAGATGGAAATCAACAAGGGCCAGAGAACCAGATTAGGCACAAAGAAATAGAAGTTAAACAAAACACTCTTAGACAAATGGTGGGATCAGGAGGAAATCTCAAAAGAAATCAGTAACTACCATGAAATTGGGCCATTCATGAAATGAATGAAAATGACAACACAACATATCTACACCTACGGGATGCAGCAAAAGCTGTACTGGGAGGGAAATTCATAGCTGTAAATGCATATATCAGAAAAGAAGAAAGAGCTAAATTCGAAGACCTAACTGAACACCTGGAAGAAATAGAAAATGAAAACAATCAAACTCCAAAGGAAATAGAAATAAGAAAATAACCAAGATTACAGCAGAACTAAATGAAATAGAAAATAAGAAAGCATTAGAAAAAATAAACAAAACCAAAAGCTGGTTCTTCAGGAAAATCAATAAAATTGACAAACCTTTAGCTATACTAACAAAGAAAAAGTGAGAGAAGATGCAAATACAGAAAATAAAAAATGAGAAAAGATATATCAGATCTATGTACAAGAGAGTTGAAACTTTGGGCTGTCCATGTGGCACCTGGACCTGGAGCCTCAGTGGAGTCACAATACTTACTCTCCAGTTCATTGGACACACCCAGGACACCTAAAATGGAGGTGAGGATCAACAACCACCATACCAAGGAAACAAGAAAACCAACAATTTTGTGGAAGGGAGTCAAATCCATTGGCTCTAAGGGATCTAAGCCCCCTTGAAGTGGGCATCATCATCCCAGAATTGCAGGATTGAGTAATGAACTAGGGACTAGAGTGGACTTAGCGATATTTTACTATAGACATATTATGATTCTAGCAATGGAAGAATTTACTACATTGATGTGGAGGCAGTGGCCACTGTAGGCATGGCGGTAGGGAGAGGGAAAAACAGTTGTAATATGGGGGCTTTTTGGGACTTGGGAATGGTCCTGAATGACATTGCAATGACAGATATAGGCCATTTTATATCATCCCATAACAAGGAAAACTGTGGGGGAAAGAGTGTAGAGTACAATGTAAGCTATGATCCATGCTCAGTGGCAATGCCCCTGGACACATTTATCAATTGCAATGAATGTGCCACAATAATGAAGGATGTTGTTTATGTGGGAGGGTGTGGGAAACGTGGGGAGAAGGGACACATTGGAATCCCTCTATTTTTTTTTTTTTGATTAATGTAATGTAAATATTTTTTAAAATGTAAAAGACAATTATAAGAAAAAAAAATAGTTCAAACACATTTGTGATGAATGCACAATAATGTGATTGTACTAAAAGCCATTGGTTATACATTTCACGTAGAGCATACAGTATGTGACTATATCTCAATAAAACTGCTTAATAAATAAATAAATAATTGTGCAAGAATAGCCAGAGATAGCAGCTATGTACAGCAGGAGAAACAGAGAGTGAATTAAAGGTGAAGAATTTTCTTGTTTGTCTATTTTTTGTTAATTAATATTATTATTGAAACAATGAAAATGCTCTACTAATGCTTGAAGTGGTGAATGCAAAACTCTGTGATTATACCTCATACCATTGATTGTATACTTTGGATGAATTGTATCTTTTAATAATATGTATCAATAAAATTAGCATGCTAAAAGAAAAAATAAGAAAAACAACTACAAATTAACCCCAAGGGAAATAGAAATAAATAAATAACAAAGATTAAGACAGAACTAAATGAAATAGAAATTTAAAAAGCACTAGAAAAATAAACAAAATTGAAAGCTGGCTCTTCAAAAAGATCAATAAAATCGACAAATCCTTAGCTAGAATTACAAAGAAAAAAAGACATAAGATGCATATGTAAAAAATAACATAGGAGGAAGGGGATGTCACCACTGACTCCACAGAAATAAAGAGTATTATAAGAGGATAATTTGAAGAAATACGTGGCAACAAAAATGATAATTTAGAGGAAATGGACAAATTCCTAAAACTCACAAGCAGCATACATTGATGAATGAAAACATTGATGAACTCAACAGACAAATTACAAAGGGTAGACTCAATCATCAAAAACTTCCCAACTAAGAAGAGCTCAGGAACAGATGGCTTCACACGTGAACTATACCTTACATTCCACAAAGAACTAACACCAATTCTGCTTAAACTCTTCCAAAAAATAGAAGTAGAATGGACATTGCCTAACTCATTCTATGATGCTGTCATTACCCAAATACCAAAGCCAAACAAAGACGACACAAGAAAAGAAATTTGCAGACCAATCTCTCTAATGAATTTTAGGTGCTAAAATTCTCAAGAAAATACTTGCTAATCACATTCAACAACATATAAAATGAATTATACACCATAAAAAGTGGATTTCATCCCAAGTATGCAAAGAAGTTTCAACATAAGAAAATCATTCAATGTAATACACCACATAAACAGATCAAAGCAAAACAAAACAAAACAAAACACATGATCATCTCTACAGACAGAAAAAGCATTAGACAAAATACAGCACCTTCTCCAGATAAAAACACTGCAAAAGATAAGAATAGAAGGAAAATTTCTGAACATAATAAAGGTATATACGAAAAACACAGCTAACATCATCTTCAATGGTGGAATCCTAAAAGCTTTCCTTCTAAGATTGGGAACAAGATAAGAATATCCACTATTACCACTCCTATTTAACATTGTCTTAGAAGTACTTGCTCAAGCACTGAGGCAAGAAAAAGATATAAAATGCACCCAAGTTGGAAAGGAAGAAGTTAAAATTTCACTATTTGTGGATGACATGATCCCATACATAGAAAGCCCTGAGAAATCTACAACAAAGCTTCTAGAACTTATAAATGAGTTCAGTAAAGTCGCAGGCTATGAGATCAATGCCCAAAAAGCAGTAGCTTTTGTGGAACATAATAATGAGCAACTTGAAGAACAAACAAAGTAAAAAAAACCAAAGCATTTAAAATAGTAAGTAAAAGAATCAAATACCTAAGAATAAATTTAAAGATGTAGGGGACTTATACACAGAAAACTACACAACACTCTTAAAGGAAATCAAAGAAGACTTAAATAAATGGAAGAATATTGTCTATTCATCGCTAGGAAGACTAAACATCATTAAGATATCTATCTTACCCAAACTAATCTACAGATTTAATGCAATCCTATTAAAAATCAACATAGTATTTTTTTCAAAGAAATGAAAAAACTACCTACAAAATTTATTTGGAAGGTTAAGAGGCCCCGAATCCCCAATGACATATTGAAAAAGAAAAATGAAATTGGAGGTATCACACTACCTGACTTTAAAACATACTACAAAGTTACAGTGGTCAAAACTTCATGGTATTGGCACAAGGAAAGACACACCAGCAAATGGAACCAAATTGAGAGTTTTAATATAGATCCTTGCATATATAGTCATCTGATATTCAACAAGGCCACCAAGCCCCCTCAAATGGGAGAGAATGGCCTCTTCAACCAACAGTGCTTGGATAACTGGATATCCATATCTAAAAGAATGAGAGAAGAATACCATCTCAGATCTTAAACAAAAATCAACTCAAGATGGATCAAAGATCTAAATATAAGAGCCAAGATCATAAATATCATGGAAGATAATGTAGGGAAACATCTACAGGACCTTGTAATAAGAAATGGTTTCATGAACTTCACACCTAAAGCAAGAGCAGTGAATGAAAAAATAGATAAATGGGATTTCTTAAAAATTAAAACTTTGGCACCTCAAAGGATGTTATTAATAAAATAAAAAGGAGCCTACACAATGGGAGAAAATATTTGGCACCCATATATCTTATAGGAGACTAATATCCAGCATATATGAATAAATCCTACAACTCAAAAATAAAAAGAGAAACAATCCATTTAAAAAATGGGCAAGTGACCTGTAAAGACACTCCGCTAAGGAAGAAACGCAAATGGCTAAAAAGCCCATGAAAACATGCTTAACATAATTAGCTATTAGGGAAATGCAAATCAAAACTACAATGAGATACATTTTACGCCCATTAGACTGGCGGCTATTGAAAAAACAGAGGACTGTAACTGTTGGAGATGATGTGCAGGAATAGGAAATTTCATCCACTGCTGGTGGAAATGTACAATGGTCAAGCCATTGGGGAGGACAGTTTGGTGGTCCATCAAAAAACTAACTATATAACTGCCATATGATTCAGCAATTCCACTGCTGGGTATATACCCAGAAGAATTGAAAGCAAAGACATGAACAAATACATGCACACCAATGTTCATAACAGCATTACTCACTATTGCAAAAAGTTGGAATCAACCCAAATCCCCATCAACAGATGAACGGATAAACAAAACGTGACACATACATAAAGGAAATAATACTAAGCTTTAAGAAGAAATACAGGTGGACACAGGGGATTTGTGGGTATGAGGTTGAAAGTACAGAAGTAGGAATGTTCTTATGGCAATATGACAAGGAAGAGTCACTGGTTTAGGGTGTTGGTTGTGGGGGACATTTGGGACAGTGCACACCTGGAGCACACTTCTAGGTATTTTGTGAGTGTTCATTCTGTCGTAATGTGTTGTATCAGTGGATGGAAACCCACATAATGAGCTGGAAGGAGTTGGACTCCCATCTTTGGGAGGACTGATTTGTTCAGAAATAGACCGGTGAAAGTCTCTCAAGAGCAACGGTGGTACCTAATAGGGGAGGACAAACCAATGGTTTAATACCCCTTCTTGGTGCATCTAACTATGAACCTTGTCATCCAACCAGTCAAGCCAGGGGTTCATTGTTGGCGCCAGGATTATGGGGTGGGAGTAATAGGATAGATCAAGCAGGGGTATTTATTGATCAGTGGAAATCTCCTTCATTACCATACAGTGATGGACACAGAACATGGTAAATAACATCAAAATTTATAAAAGTGTTTGGTCTAAAATGTAAACCATACTGTAAACAATTGACAATGTTTAGTAGCTATGTTTCACTCTTTGTATATCAGTTATAACAATGCTACCACCCACATTTAAAAAGGTATTAATATGGGCGGGGGGAGAAATGGGGAGGCTGTTGGGTATATGAGAGTCTCCTGTATTCTGTGTGTGACTTTGCTGAGCCCTACAACTTCTTTGAAAACAAAATGAAAAATAGTGAGACTCTGGGGAATGAGAGGGGGAAGGTGCCATGGTACAGACTGGACACCAGATACTGCAGTGATGAAAGGCAAAAGGTAAAAAAAAATTTTCTTATATTTTTCAATTTTTAAAATCCCAATCTTTTAATTGCATTTTGTTTCTAGATTTTTTTAATTTTATGTATTTTATCTGTTACATTTAAGCTTATCCTATAATGAGATGCTGATGGACAATGGCCATCCCAGGGAATGCAGAGAGTCTGCAGCAACAGGCAGGATAATCCCATCCATCTTCCCCATGGGATACAAACTCCCTTTCAATTGGAGGTGGAGTAGACATCACCATCCCAGACTCATCAAGATGGGGGGTGGGGGGAAGAACTATGGACTAGAGTGGACTTACTGGTATTCTGCTATAGACATATTGTGATTTAAGCAATGGAAGAAATTACAACATTGATGTGGAGCCAGTGGCCACTGGAGGCTCTGGGGGCAGGGAGAGGGAAAAGCAGTTGTAATACAGGGGCTTTTTCAGCAATTGAGAATTGTCCTGAGTGACATTACAATGACAGATATAGGCCATTTTATATCATCATATAACATGCAGGGATTTGTGTAAGAGAATGTGGTCTGCAATGTGAACCATTGTCCATGCTTAATTGCAAAACCCCAGGATGTGTTTCTCAAATGCAACTAACATGCCACACTAATGAAGGATATTTATGTGGGAGGTTGTGGGAGGTGTCGGTGGTGGGACATATGGGAATCCCTATATTTTTTGTGTAACATTTATGTAATCTATCTTTTTTTAATAAAAGGAATACATTGCTAACACATAAGATAACATGGATGAATATTGAGAATCTCACGTTGAGTGAAGTAAGGCAGGCATTGAAGGATGAAAATTACATGACCTCACTGATAAGAGTCTCCAAGAGCTATTATCTGGAAGATACATTTATGTGAAATAGAAAGGGAGAACAAGGTTGTGAGCCAACACCCATATGGATGTAATCTATGGTAAGGTGAAAGTGTGTGGTTGTGTATTGAAGGTATATGATATGAGCGTCGTGATATTATTGGGTTGGGTGGTGCAGATTTGACAGGTGGTTAGATTGGGGAGGGAGTGTTGGAAAGACCAGGAAATTTGGGAGAGGGTCAGAAGAGTGAACAGGTGAACACTGGGGATTTTTGAGTATGTGGTTGAAAGCATAAAGTTTAGAAGACTGTTATGGCAATAAGACAAGGAAGTTTATGGTTTAGGGTGTTGGATGGGGAGGCATTCGGGACAGGACGCACCTGGAGCAGAATTCTAGGGATTGCGTAAGTGATTATTTTGTCATAATGTGTTAAATCAGTGTGTAGAAACCCACATAGTGAGTGGGAAGGAATTGGACTCCCATCCTCGGGAGCACCAATTTGTTCACAAATAGATAGGTGGGAGTCTTTTGAGAGCATGGGCAGTTCCTAATAGGACAGGACAATCCAGTGTGTCAAGACCTTAGTGTGGTTGCATGTAACTTAGAATCTTGTCATCCAAGGAGTGAAGCCATGGGGTCACCTTGTGCCCTGAGGGGAAGGGGAGGGAGGAATAGAATAGATTGAACAAGGGTTATTTAGTGGACAATGGAGTGTTCTACATGATCTGACAATGATGGACACAGGCCATGATAAATATCATCAAAATTTATAAAAGAATATGGTCTAAAATGTAAACCATAATGTAAACCATTGACCATGTTTAGTAGCTATATTTTTCTCTTTGTATATCAGTTATAACAAATGTACCATCAACACATAAAAAGGTAATAATATGGGAAGGAGAAAAAGGGAAGGATGTTGGGTATATGGGAGTCTGCTGTATTCTGTATGTGACTTTACTGTGACTTAAAACTTCTTTGAAAACAAAAGGGAAAATAGGAAGACACAGGAGAATAACTGGAAGAAAATGCCCTGTACAGACACAACACCGAATATTACAGTGGTGTAAGGCAAAATGTCAAAAAATTATTTTTAAATATTTTTCATTATTTTTAACATCCTTATCTTTTAATTTAATTTGATTTTTTAAAAATTTCTATATATTTTTCTTATATTTAAACTTATCATTATTATTTACTTTTCCTATTAATTGTATTTGGCTATTTTAATGACTTCATTTTTGAAGAATTTTGGATCACAGAAGAGTTTCAACTGGTGCAGGGGAGTTTCATTGCTGTGGGGTGTCATTGAAGGGGGATACATGGGAGGAAGTTCACCTGGGCATACATATAGCTTATATAAAAATATTCAAATGTTCACGGGGCATTGTCACAGTGGTCAGAGACTCACAAAATAACTGAGAATATTGAATTCCCATCCTGGAGATCTCTTTCACATCCTCTAGTAGAGCAGTAACAGTCCCACAAGTGCAGGGGCAATGACTGGCACTCTCAATGCACCATTGATATTGATGACTCTTCTCATGATTCTTTGCTCTTTAAATTGAAACAGGCTATTTTTGTGGGGTGCCTAAGAGTTGCCTCCTCAGAGCCTCCTTGTTGCTCAAATGTGGCCTTTCTTTAAGCCAAACTAAGCATACAAATGCATTACATTTCCCCCAGGGTGTGGGATATGATTCCCAGGGATGAGCCTCCCTGCCACCAAGGTAATACTATCAAGCAACATTTTGCAATGCAACTGGAAAAAGACCTCAAATAAAAGGGGGGAAATGTAAAGACAAATGAGTTTATATGGCTAAGAGACTTAAAAGTGAGTCAGGAGGTCATCCCAGATGTAATGCTTATACCTATCTCAGCAGGATCTCATAAACATCCAAAGTGGCTACTACACAAAATAGTGGGGTTCCAGGGGTCTCTGGAGGCACCTAGGTCTTATGGTCCAGGCAAATACCTCCAGAGTTTGGTTCCTTGTCAGTGGAACCTATTTTGGAGTTTGTCCTCCTGAGAGTGATGGATTTGGACTCAATTATGTCTTCCCTACACATGGTTCTTTTGTCCCTTGTATTTAAACATATACTTGGTGCTGGAGTTTGTAGTTGTACATCCAAGAGACTCAAGAGTTTGGGCTGTTCATGTGCCAGCTGTGTCTGGAACCTCAGCGGAGTTTCAACAGCTACACTACAGCTCACTGGACTCACTCAGGACAGCTAATAAGGAGATGATGACAATGACTATCCCAAGGACAGAGAGAGTCTGCAACTGCAAGGAAGATAGTTCTATCAATCTTCCACTTGGAATATATGCCCCTTCTCAGTTAAAGTTGATTGGACACCACCATCACAGAATCCTCAGGGTTTGGGAAAGAACTATGGGCTAGAGTGGACTTACTGTTTTTCTACTATAGACATAATGTAATTCTAGCAAAGTAAGAAATTACAACATAATGTGGAAGCATATTCTGGAGGTCCTGGGGACAGGGAAAGGGAAAAACAGTTGAAATATGGGGGCTTTTACAGGACTTGGGAATCATCCTCGATGAAATTGCAATGACAGATATAAGCCATTTTATATCATCACATAACATGCAGAACTGTTTGGGAGGCAATGTAGACTACCATGTGAACTATGATCCATACTTAATGGCAAAGCCCTAGGATGCATTTATCAATTGCGATGAATGTACCACACTAATGAAGGATGTTTATGTGGGAGTGTGTGGGAGGTGTAGGGAGTGGAGCATATGGGAATTCCTACATTTTTTCCAAAACATTTATGTAATCTAAGTATCTTTTAAAAAATAAACAAATATTATTTTTTTAAAAACTAATAAAACATTTTTCTCTAAGTCCATGAAGGAAAATGCAATATTTTCATTTCCTTTACACCAAATCATAGAGATTTGTTTTCCTATAAGGGTTTCCCATTATAGGAGGTCTATTGCTGTGATTGAAGAAAAAAATTAGCATCAATTGAAGAATTAATTTTGGGATCCCCTTAAATATTTATTTTCCTCCTTTTGTTAAAGACATTTTTATCAATAGATTAAGTTATGACATTTTCTTTATTCTCCTCTCAATGTCCCTTTTGCTCATTGTTACAACTTTACTTCATACTATCTATGATGAAATTAACTTTATAAATATTAACACCTTGAATAGATTTACAAGAAATCCCAATTGTTATTACTGATCTTATCAGGTATACAGAACCTCCCCATCTTAAAGATAACAGAGGAATCAATCATGTTGAATATGTTATTATACCTAACCATGATATCATAGAAGCATATTCTTTATCTAATCCTACATCAGGCAAGCAAGTGGAATATTTTGCACTAACAAGAACTTGTAAACTTGCATAAAGAAAAATGACAAATATATACATTTATAGTATGGCTTTTGGGATGACCATGATTTTGTGATATTATGGAAAGAAGGAGTTTTATAACCTCCAATGGAGAAAAAAAATGTTCTGTTATGGGATTGCTAGGTGCTATAATGCTAACAATGGATTTGGGTATAATTAAAATTTCTTGTCTTTCTCTGGCAAAAATGGAGGAAAACAATAGCAACCACACATGGCAGACACAGCTGTAAATCATGTAACAATAAATTTTAGTCCCAATATTGTTTCTATAACAAGTACTGAGCAAAATTACTCTATTGGAAACAAAAACATTACTCCTTGAAGTTCATCAAAATGAGCTTCCATAGGAGATTAAAAAAAAAAAAAGGAAAAATGCTGCCTGTGTATATAAAACTGCAATTAAATCATGATTTTCTCCTATTGGTAAAAGAAACTCCTCCTTCTTAAGTGCCATCAGGAAATAGTTTTGGAAAATACTCATATCCTGTCTTGGTGGAATATTGTCGAGTGGTAAGCTGAGTGTGAGGGTCAAATATGTAGCCAGCCTGGTTACCCCTCCTTAAAGGAATCTGATCCCACAGTATCCCATCTGCATGCCCCAGGACACAATTTAAAATGTAACAAACCCCTCACAGGAAAACAATGTACAGATGGTGTCTTAGACTGTAATGTTCTCCAGGCTGCACAATTTTTTCCTACAATAACATCACCTGATCCCATTTATTTGCTTCATTTGACCTAGCAGAAACTCTGTTATGCAGTGTCTTTTTTCTGAGACCCCATATATTGCTCCTCATTTTCCTGCCTCTTTGGGGGCACTATCTTCATTCTCAATATGGTTGCCACCAGAAAGAATCTTCCTGTCTCTAAGTCACAATAAAAAAAGCTCATGCCTGATTATGTACCAAGTGTGCCATTTGGTCTTGCTGCCACCCTGACCCATGCCTTTCAGGAGCTGGGTTGCAACACTGAGAAAGCAATATTTCTGGAATACATCACTTAAAATAGCTATGAAAATATATTACAATTGTTGAATTTGTCCCACAAATTAAACATAATCCATAAAAATATTTACATAACTTTCAAGTTCATTTTCACTTGCCAACTGGACCTTTTGAAATTTGACAAGTGGACTTTATTAAATTACCACACCACCCCAAGTTTATAAATATGCATTAATGATCTGTATGTACTCACAAATAGACTGAAGCCTTTGTTGACAAACTACTACTGCTGCCATCACAAAGGTAGCATCAAAAATGATTACAAGTTGGAAATTTGTTCAAAACTTCTCAGAACCCCAAAAATCCATTTACAAGACAAATTATATACAATATAGCCTCTGGTGCAACATTTTCATTGTGACTCTTACTCCAAACCACTGGCTTAATAGAATGATTGATTAGTATATTTAAAACTCAATTAGCTAAATTCATGGAATCCATCAATCTAACATGGGCAAAACTTTGCCAATAATTTTACTATTTTTTTTTATGTTTAGAAAACATGTTTTCCCTGTTTGAAATTAAAACAAGGAGAGATATGAATATAAATTTTGGAATAGATGTGCCCAGGTAATAAAAGGAAATATATGGAATTGTTTTCAGAATCTTATCAAAACCTTATAAAAAAATGAAAACTTTTGTGGGGTCATGCTTTTTTAATTACCAAAATGCAGGATCAGTTTTATAAATAGGTAAGAGTTAATTTTGGGAAGGAATCCTGAGATGCTTAATTAAAAAGGCCTAGATTGCTTTGAAGAGACTGTTGGTAGCCATATGGAGCCTTAGAAGTAAGTAATTGTGAGATGTCTGATAGAAAAGTAGTAGAGTTCTTCCAAGAGACTTGGTAGGAATATGGATGCAAAAGCGACTTTTTATGAGGCCTTATAAGTAAATAAGGAAACTATTATTGGAAACTGGAGGAAAGGAGATCCATGTTTTAAAGTTGCAGAGAACTTATAATTCATGTCTGATGTTATATGGAAGGCAGAATTTGAAAATGGAAAGCTTGGAAATTTGGCTGAAGATCTTTCCATAGTAAACTTGGGGAACATGTGGCATCACCCCAATATTCTTGGAGGCTGATGTCTGGAACTCAGTCACCACCCAGATGTTTGGTTATGGTGGAACCAAGTAAATATCTGTGGGACAAGGCTGTAGAAAAGGTGTGTACCCATGATGCTCCAGTGAGAAAAATCCATCATCTTAAGAATGACTCTCAGACTTTGAAATCTAATGAAGTATGGCCTGCAGGTTTACAGAAATTTAGAGGGACCCATGACTCATGTTTCCCTCCCAATTTCTCCTTATGTCAATACACATGTTTATCCTTTGCCTGTCTCTTTTTATATTGGAAGAAGATAAATGGTTTTGTAACTTTCAGAGGTCTATAGCCAGACCAGACTTTGTCCCAAGACAAACTGCATTTCTTTAAATGATAGTGATATGATTTTATACTTAGCATTGTTAATGGTTTAAGGCTGTTGTTTTTCTGAATATTGTAATTTCTTTTTCAAATTCAGAGGGTGGAGTGTGGCAGTTTGGTATTGTTCAGGAATTTCAAAAAATAGATATTGGATTGTGTTTTTAAACTGGTCTGTTCCTCTGGGTGTATTAGATTATATTAGATTCAGAGGTTTAACTTTTACTTTATTAAATCAAGATTAGAACTTGTATTTGATCACATTATTAGGGCAACTTGGCTTGAGTCTCCCAAACTTTATGGACTACATAAATGGATGCACAATCAAAGACAGGAAAGAAAATATACAGAGAAGGAAAACACAGAGTTTAGTGTTGGCACGGGAGACATCAGGAGAAAGATGAGCAATTCACCTGATAGTTTTCAGCTGAAGAGACCAGAGCCCTGAAATCTAGAAAGCCTAGAAAGAAATGAGCCCCAGAGAGATGAGCCTTATGATAAACTACAGCTGAGATCAGAAGAACCTGGGACAATGGAGGCCTAGAAGGAAAACAAAGGCTGAATCCTTGCAGAGACCAGCAACTATCTAGCTTCAACATATGGCAAAAGACTTTGCTGGAGGGAAGTAACTTACTCTTTATGACCTTGTAACTGCAAAATTCTACCTGAAATAAATACATTATAAAATCCAAAAGATTTCTGGTATTTTGCATCAACACCCCTTTGGCTGTCTAATTCACCTTGGTAGAGCAATTATTTTACAGAAAGCTCCTGAAAGACAAAGATATTCAAAATTGCAATATTCAGCCTCGTGAATTTTTATATTGAAAGTGACACATCTATATATGCACAATCTCAACCTCATTGGAAAGGACCCTATTCAGATAATTTTTACTATCCATTTTGCAGCTAAATTGGAAGGAATTGTTTCTTGAATTCATACTTCTAATTTAAAGAACGCTCCTTGCATTGCCTGGAAATACTTTCCTAATGGGAACCTAAAGATCAAAAGTACCATAGTCAGATGTAGATGGCATATGATGTGCACAGCTATTTCAATACCTATATAGTTAATACTTACTGGTGGTTATAGGAATATGATTCCAAGAAATAGATAGCATCTAATGAGAAGAGCTAATTCATTTCCATCAGATGAAAGGGATTCAATAACACCAGCTACAATCTTCTTAATATTTTATTATCATTCTTATTCACATTTTTAATTCCTCCTTTCTTTTGTACCCCAGCCCATCTCTATCCCTCCAATAATGAATCCTACCTCTTTAAACACACATCCTGTCCTTACCCTCTCTTTCTGTTCACTTGCCATTCATCACCCTTTTCCTAGTCGTGCAAAAATTACTGACTTAGACAATATCAAATCACTGGATCTCTACTAATTTAACTCTACAGAAGGGACCCACTTATTTGCCATACCTCTAAGCACTCTTTTTGAGATAACAGTGGCTGGGAATTGAACTCAGGACCTCATTTGTGGGAAGATGCACTCAACCTCTGAGCCACATAGACTAAACTGAGTAGGTTTTTCATTTGTTTTGCTTGGT